>VXBX01000276.1:2483-19926 GCA_013400415.1 Scytalopus superciliaris | reverse complement strand
CGCGGGGGCGGTGGTCCCCACGCGCGGCCGGGCTCGCGCGGGGGCCGCGAGGTCCAACCGCGACGCCCCCGCGACTCCGAGGGCTCCGCTGGGGTCGTGAGCCCCGCGCTGGGATCTGGCTCCTCCTCCGGGGGTCGTTGGACTCCCTTTGTCTCCCGTTCCGATGGTGGGGAGGAGAGGGGCACCGGGATGGGTGCTGTGGGCACCGGGGTCTGGCCCCGTAGGGGTAATGGTGGGAGTGGGAGCTGTGGGCTGGATGGCTGGGGCTGGGCACGGACTTCAGGGCTGTGGCCACTTCCTGGCCATGGGCACTGAACTGGTGGCTATGGTCACCTCAAAGCCATAGCCACTGATCTTGGGGCCATGGTCACCTCAGAGCCACAGCCACTGCCCTCCAGGCCATGGCCACCCACATCACGGCCAGCTCAGAACCATGGTCAGCTCAAAGCTGTGGCCACAGATCTTTGAGCCATGGCCACCTCAGAGCCACGGTCACCTCGTGGCACTTCGTCCCTTCAGGACCATGGTCACCCCCCGGTCATCACCACTTACCTAGGGGCCATAACCCTCAGGGCCATCATCACCTACCTAAGGGCATGGCCACCTCAGGGCCAGTCAGTTACCTCAGGGCCACAATGGCATCAGGACTCTTGGTCATCACTGAGATGACCATCGCGTCCCTTGGGTCACCTCTGGGTCACAACCACCACAGGCCAACTCCAAAGAGGGTCTGTAGGTCTGACAATGCCTTGGCCCTGCAGTGTGTTTTGGGGGGCTTGGCCACCCTCTGCTTTGGGGTGACACCAGCAAATCCAAGCAAGTCCAGAAAAGCCATTGCAGATTCCCGAGTGTGAACATAGTGGCTCTGTAATGATGTGCCCTTGTCCTAAAGGCTGCCCTGGGAGCATGTCCTTCCCAGGATAACACTACTGCCAAAGCCAGATAAGCATTTCCTTCCCAAACGTGCTTTAAATGATCTAACTCCACATTCACTTGTTCCATTCAAAGGAATTCTGTGCAATTCCCATGGTGGTTTACACCCCACCGTCACTGCAGTTACAACAAGAGTCAATCCACACAGAAGGCAGATGAACACAGAACAGCACAAATCTACAGCCCCAGCTCAGCAGTCTCCACACCCAAAATCCCAAATAAAGGACTTTCTGGGATCTCTCTTGTTGTGCACACTCTTAAAACAAAGGATTTTGCACCAAAGAAAACAAGAAGTCCTACCTTGCAGAAGGTTAATATTGTGACAGGAAGGCAGAAAGCTTTCAAAACAGAGACTATTTTAAACACTTGCCCTGTTTTCTGCTGATCTGACGTCTATTTCCATGGAAACCACATCCAGCACTGAGCTGCTAGAATTGGGAGAGGCTTCTGCCAGAGTGGGCATGGGAAGATCCATTTTCCAGCAGAATGGAAGAACCTTTCTGTGGGTTTGGAGGGACTTCACGTTCAAAATTTGAAATCTGATGTGGCTGTTTGGCCCTTTGGGATCAAAGGGCACTTTCCTGGGGTTCCCAGCTCCATCCCAGGGAGCACACACCTATGTCACCCACAACACACATGCTTTTCAATGAAACATCTCAAGTGCTTGGATGAAATTGCATCAAATGTCACTGGAAGACAAAACAGCTAAAAGCCCCTGCCATCAGCCTGCATTTTACTTTATCATGTATTAATTATCATCTCTGTAGCTCAACATTGTGTTGGATGCTTTAATATTAATGCTTTTTAGTAAAATCAATGAGCTTATCCTGGAATGATCTCAGGATTTCACAGAGGAAACAAGGCTTCCTGGGCGGGGGCTTTTGGTTTACTACCTGTGTGATGGCCTTTAGAGAGAGGATGATGAAATAACCTTTACTGCTTTTGAACAAGGATTGGAGGCTGAGATAAATCTGTCTGTTCTCAGTGCTTTCCATCTTATTGCCTGGCTTCTCACAGGGAAAAAAAAAAACAGGGGGGGGGGGGGNAGAGAGGGGGGGGGGGGGGGGGGGGGGGGGGGAAGAGAAAGACCTGACTGTAACTTACCTTCCTTTGCAGACTGGCTTTAAAGCAAAAAATATTCCTTTTGCATAAGAACTGTCTTATGTAAGAGGCAACATGGTTTATTGACGAGAGGTACTGAGCTGGGAATAGGATTTGGGATCTGTTCTGAGCTCTGACATTTTCCATGCTGTGTCTTTTGGGTTGAGATTCTTTACAAACCCATTTTGGTAGCACATCCCGTCCCTCAGCCCCCACCCCCCACGACCACACTATGATCTGAGTAACGCTCGTTAGGCTTCAGCCTTGATATTACCCGGCCTGAGCTGCTGTGACTTATCAGAAATACTGTCTGTTCCTAAACAGTGTTGTGTTATCTAATGAGGTTTTTGGGTTTTTAATGAACATCCTTGGAAACTTTGGGCCTGAACAACAGTTTTATTCTCCTTGCATTTTTAAAGTGTAAGAATGAAAAGTGCAGCTGAGGTGAAAGCTTATTACCACTAAAGCCCACTCTCTTCCGACCCTATAAACAGTGGCCCAAAAGGAGATCCATTGAGCTCTCCTCGGCCACAGCAGCTGTGACCAGCTACCTCTCTCTGGGCTGGGACACCTCTCAGAGTTGGCAACTTTCACATTTGCTATTTCTTGAAGGATCCTGACCAGTGGATACTAGGCTGACATCTCATGCCTTGTGACTCAATCCTTTGAACATTGAGAAGAATGCAAAAACATCTGAAGTGAGTATTTCACTGAACTCAAGGGAAAATTTTCACATGTATCTTGTACAGACCCTTTCTGTATGTGTGCATATGCTATATCAAATGTGCTAGGGATACTGCTTTCTTAAATTCTTAAGTACTTTAGATTTATACATAAATTACTATTACAGTAAATCATATATAGATCCAAGTTAAATTATTAATAAGTCAAGTATTAATGCTCTTAAGTGTTAAGTTATAAATTAAGTTCTAAGTCATAAGTGAAGTGTTGCCAGGCCATATCCCTGTTTGTTCCTACACCTTCTGTTCTTTTGTCTTACCTGCCCACTCCCCCAGCCACCCTCCTGCTGCAACCACAGCCTCCACATACATGGTCTTGTGTTTATTCTGGTCCAGACTGATACAGATTTTAGATTTTTGTGTGCTTTTTCTGGGTGTATTTTAACTGTTCGGTAAGTAGTGGAGTGAACTTTTCCATGAACTCTGTTGTGCTGTTGCCTTTATATTAAATTTGCATTAGCTGATACCTTTGCTGGTGATTTTTTGAATGACTTTAAAACACTCATTTCATGACAACCTTTTACAACACCTGCCACAACTGCTTTTACTTTAAACCAAGATCTTTGAGAATTACTGTGGTACAAAGAGAAATAATAACTCTCAGCAGCTGGAAAGACACGGGGGACAATTTAAGTTTTGGCCTCATTGCAAGAGTGGTTTTACTTTTGGAGCATTTTATAAACCTCATTGGTTTATGTAGCATTTATTTTCATCTGATCTCAAGGAGAACGGAGTATATGAAAAGCTTTTATTTAATTTGCATTTGCTTTGTGTTTATCAGCACATTTACTGCAATTCTAAACAAATTCTTCCTCCAGCCTTGCAGCATGTGGCTGTGGCAGTTTTTACCTAATGGATTCCTTACCACCAACAAAAGCATTTTTGTGCTTTAATTCCAGTTTTACCACTAAAAGAGCAGGCAGCAGTGGGAGAAATATCCTCCAACATGTCATATTTAGCCCCAAAACAGGGTTTGAGAAGGAAAATACCATCTCACCCAGATTTAACATCAGAAGGAATTCATGCTGGATGAATTTATGCATCTCAAGGAAAACAAAGGATTGAAGCAGAACTTGCAGAAGATACAGAGTAGAAAAGACAAAGGCTTTGTAAGTTAGGAATATGAGCAGTGGCTATGACCAGTGAAGAATTTGAGCCGGTGATAACAGCACCCACTTAAAATCATTGCCCTCATGCAACTGGCAACCACTGTAAGTGCTCAAGGGGGGATCATTCCCACCACAAACTAAATATGAGGCCCTTTGGCTTCATCTCAGCCCACTCTCTTCTTGGTGAAACAGATAAATCAAGGTCTCATTGAAAGGACTCCCGGTATGTGTGCATTTGGGATGTGATGTGACCAGATTTAGCATAAAGATTAAAGCATCTCCTCTGATATTCTTATCAAAACATCCCACAAAGTGACTGACATAATTAGGTGACAACTCAGCCCACGGCAGCTCTTTTAACTTGCAAAAATATTTAATCTCCAATAAGAAAATGTGCTTTCTGAGTATTAAATTGCCAGCCTTAAGCACTGCTGGTGGAGGGACTGACAGCTTATTTGTTAATCAGAGGATGTTTAAAAACACCTTGCTAAGTAATATTTAGCAAGTGTTTGCTAAGGCTGGTAACAGTCACTGAATTAGCAAATTTTATTTTAAAACTAGAAATCCAACCTATTATCTGACCTGGGTTGATCAGTTCAAGGGATTTAATAAATAACCTGGTAGAGGAGACAGTAGCTAAAAAAAAATGTTCTCTTGGCTATAAGACTTTTTTCTATCCATGAAAGTTGTTGATCTTAGCTTTTTCCAACCCTAACAATTCTATGATTTTATGTGTCTCAGTTGTCCTATTAACCTTGAGCCAATTCCGCTACACCCCCCCCACCACCCCCACTGCAGCTTTCCCATCCTCAGATTGGACGTGCTAATGTGCCCCTACCCAACAAAGGCCTCACAAAGAACATCAGTGACTACAAAGGTCTCACTGATCTTCTGATAAAACTACATTTTAATCCAAATGCAGCTGAGGAGTCCATGGAATTGAAGAATAAAATGAAACTTCTAGGGAGGGTCTCCCTCACAATTAAAGCTTTTCCACAGGGAAGAAATGTTTAAGGTAATTGTTATTTGTTTACTAGAGGTGTTTAGGCTGGTACTATATTTATGCTGAAAAACACCATTAAGAAAACATTCCCTTTGGAATAAATTTGCACCTGCCAATGTGCTGTAGGAAGTAATTTAATTTTTTTAAAATCAGACAGGGTTCCTGGGTTCCATTGCCAGGTTGTTTCTTGAGAAATTCACTCGAATCTGTTAATTCCTTCATCAAGCGACACAAGTGAAAGTGCTCAGAACAGATGGCAATTGCGGCTGCAGCAACATAGATGAAAATATTAATTATTTCCTTGGATATTGGGGCAATATAACCCTGAAATGTTATGTTCACCTCTTCAAATGCAGCCACGTGTTGCATGATACCCCAATACTGTGGTGATGGTGGCTGACAAAGCTCTAGAGCAGTAAGAACACAAACTGCTAATGAAATAAAGACAGAGGCTCCAGGAGAACCCTGCTCCCCTTCCAAAAAATTCCCAAACACACTGAAACAGCCACAGACCCTAAAATAACATCAGGGGCTGCAGTACCCACCATGAGCACCTTCCTCCCCAGGATGCTGAACAAGATAGGTCTGCCTTTGACCAAACGTGGCCAAAGGGACAGCAGAATTCTCTTCTCAGCCTTCTGGCATGTTTTTTGTTCTTTGTTTCCTAAGAAAATGAGGATTTACATGTTCAAATTCCTTCTGTATCTCTGCCTAGTCCTCTCCCCCAGCTTTTAGCTTTAGTCCCTGCCACTTCGATAAATACGGATAAGAGCTTGGTGACATGAATTTCCCAAGTTTCTTGAAAACAGATGGCTAGGGAGAGGCAAGAGTGAGGAAAACACTCCAGCACAAGCCTAACTATTATTAGAAAGCAGAGATTTCACACCAGGCAGAGTTCTTGCAGCCACTCCCTTGAGCAGGAACAATTTCAGAGCTGGTTGTTTCCTTCGTGGCACCAGCAGATCCTGCAGGACATTCCTGTGCAGGTGTATTCTCCTGGTAAATGTAAAGATAGATCCACGTGAGTGCTGGCTCCCAGCTCCACCACATCCAGAAACACGTGTTGGAAGCTGTCCTGGAGATCCCCTCACACTGCTTCCCCCCTCTCCTTGCACCCAACTGAGCCAGGAGCCTTGACCCAGTTCTCTGCATCCTCTCTGCTTTTCCCTTTCTGCTCCAAACTGGAGCTCAGAAATTTGCATTTCCATATGGAGCACCAAGAGCTTTGCCATTCAAGGAAGCCTGTAAACATCTCACTACCAGGAGTTCAAAAATAACTGTGCTGCTCTGAGCTGCATCACCCTGTGCTAGTGAGGGGCTGGGGAGAAGCACAAAAAATAGGGATTATGGGGTGGTTTTTGGTGTATGAGCCAACAGACGACACACTAATTAGATTTGAAAAGTGTCAGAGTCAGCCATTTCAGGTGGAATATAGCAAAGGAGATGGTGTTATTCTGACAACCACATGGAATAGCAATGCATGGAGAAGCCATAAAATATTTAACAACCATAGAACATTCCAGTAAAGGCATTTGCTTTGGGTCTTTGAAAATAAGGTGGGGAGGAGGAAGAAAAGCTGGTTATAGCACTAATTATTCCCCAGTTCCTAATTAGTTCCTTGAATTTAAAATATGGATTCAGCTCCACCAGCAGCTCAGCAAGCCCTTTGTGCTATTAATACTTCCCTGGCGTGATATGGTTAAAAATACTCCCACCATTTCAAGAGAAAATGTGGCTTGGAAGTGTCATGATGGGAGGAGTTCAGGGATGGAAATCCTCTTAAAGGAATATGACTTCCTCAGTATCAAATAAACAATATGAATGAGCTTGTAAAATCCCCCAGACTGAGCCTGTTCCTACAAAGAGCAAATCTCAAAATAATTCTCAATACAGAGCTATTGGGTCACCCGATACCAGAGCGGTTTTCCTGTCAAAATCAGTGCACAGCCAAACAGGAAGAGGTTTTTATTTTTCAGGAGATCTGCTGCCCGGGGAGCAGGTGGGTCTGCAGTTCTCAAGTGCCTGGGCCCTTCAGACACACAGCACAAGGCTGAATTCCGACCAAACGGCAGGATTTTGAAGTGCCCCTCCTTCCTCACATCCAGGGAACAGGGCAGATCCCAGCCGACCCAGAGCAACAGCCACAGCTCATTTTTCTCTGGAATTCTATAGGTGTTTATGGATGAGATCTATCTGAAGCTGTGGGCAGAATAAAACATGCCTCTTCCCGCAGGATTTGTAAGCCAAGGAAACAACTCTGGGGGGTTTGTGTGGCACCTTTTGTCTTTTTTTAAGGAGTCCAGATTTGTGTTTTCACGTTTTAGATCCTCTCAGGACAAAAAGCAGTCCCCCTCCCATCTCCAGTAACAATTCTGTATCAAAATGGGTTAATTTCTGCTCACTTCCCCTGGAATCTCAGCAGTAGCAGCATGGAAAAAATACCTGCACTTAGCATTTGCTCTGTGCTGTTTGATCCCTTTTTCTTCTACTAATTTGAGTCTGTAATAGATCAATATATAAATTAAAAGACAAAAGAACCTGACACTTTCACTGTGGCTGTGAGATCAGACAAAGACAGCCTTTCTGGTGGAAAAACATCCCTGTCTTTTAGGCAATAAAACAAGAAAGCTGCTACTGTACACCAAAATCCACATCCAGAGAGATGCCCTTATGCTATGGGCAACATAAGGGCTGTGTTTTAATGCAATTTTTGAAAAAAACAACTCCCCAAAGCAAACTCCAACCAAGGCCTTGTGTGATAAACATCAGAGAGCCACCATCAACAAGGCAGGGTGCTTTGGAGTGTTCAGTGACACTGTGTCACCCAGGGAGGGGTGCTGACAGTCTCAGAACCTTCCCACACCTCAGTCTGGAGTCAAAATATCAGCTAAAGGGCTAAAAGGAGGATGAGACATTTGAGGTCTCCTCCTTGCCCAGCTCCCTGCTCTCCCCCTCCCCACACTGGTGTGCAAGGCAGGAGATAGCTGAGCTCAGCCTGTCCTTCCTAAAACAGAGGAAAGCTGGATATTGACCAAAATGGATTATTTCAATCTGTTTCATCAGCTTTTTAAGAGTAGTCTGGAACTGGAGAGACCTCCCACGACTCCTTCTCTCCTCCAGCACTTTAGTTTCCCTCCTCAGTTTATTCAGGAATCACCTCTAGGTCAGCAAGAGAACGCTCCAGCCAGAAACAGGGCTTCTGCTGCAGAGTGAAAACTGTCAGAAATCCCAGCTGTGCCCTCAAAATGCCCTCAGTGCTGCTGGGTGAGGGAGTGGGAGCTCTCTTGGCCTACGGTGCTGCATTTTGAAGAGCAGGGAACTCAGCAAGCACCACGCGTGGAGCACAGAGCATCGAAGCTGGGCAAGCACGTGCCCAGTGCTGCATCCCAAGGGTCTGTCCTGCCCCAGAACCCAGCATCAGAGGAACTTGGAAATATGACAATACTAAGCTGAAACCTTCGTGACTGCAGCATTTGGGGTTTTCAGCTCAAGGATTCAATGATAAAGATTTGCTTTGGAGATCAAGAAATTTGATGTTCCTTCAGATCATCACCCAGAGCAAAGTTTTGATTTTCCAATGAAAAAACCCAACATAAAACCAAGTATATACTCACCAGTCAAAGGAGTTCTGCTCAAGAAGGTGCTGGCCAGGTTTGGGTTTGGGTCAACACTGCACCTGTGTCCACACTGGTCTTCAAGGCTGGTACCACAGCTCTTGACTGGGCACTGAGCTCCTCTACCAGAGCTCATGTGTTCTTACTGCACACACTAGGCTCAGCTGGCAGGGTTCTGGACCTTCACAGCCTGTTGTGAATCCAGGCCTTACTGTTTTCCTTAAAAATACAACAAAAAGGGAAAAAAAAAAATCAGAAACCCCCCACATGATAGTATTATGGTAATTACAAGGAGGTTTAACACGTGTCGATTTGCATTAATTAAATCAACAGGGAGGCTTCAATTGAAGCAAATGAGGTTTTCTGTACAGGGCAGCAGACGCTGCGGGAGCTGAGAACTCCAGTTTGCAGCATGGACGGGCAGTGGGATGGGGAGGGATGTGCCAGCTGCATGGGGCTTCCTGGGAAGGAGGGAACCACAGGCAGGACGAGCTGGGGGTGGGGAGGATGAGAAAACTCTCATCTCTAAGATGTGAAGAGCTCCAAGCCAGGTCGGTGCTGACACTGTGGGATTTGAGCACGGGGAGTGGAAAGCTTTGGAGCAGAGGCTGCTCTGCAGGGATAAGCCGTGTGTAAGAGGAATGTTTCCATTCAAACCCCAGTCATGCTGCAAGCACAGCTGTGAGGGGAATATCAATGGGCAGCAGGTTTTTTTGGTGGTTTTTGTTATTTTTTATTTTTAAAGTCACCAGTTTGAATATTGAAGCAAAGCGGACACACTGGAATGCTTGGCTGGAAGTGAGCCCTTTCAGTACACATCCCTTCAGTGTAGCACATGCCCAATCTGCAGGTGGGTGCTCACAGGGGTGACTTCCCAATGTAACAGAGCGTTTCCTTTCTGTGTCCCTGAGAAATAAAAACCACCTGGATTTAGGAGTATAAAACATTCTAGTTCACATTCAAACCCAAGTCTTTGGGTGGGAAGGACATGGCAGCCCAGAGTGGGAGGGCTGCGGCGGCAGATCACATCCTGAATAGCCCTTAGCTCCTGCTCTTTTTGCCAGAAAACCTCCCAGTGTGGCACAGGCAAGCCTGGAGCAGCCTGGGACACCCCCAGAGTGGAGGGCTGTCCACTCTGGTCACTGGCCAGGGCAAATGATGTTCAGTCCCTGCCCCTGGCTAGCTAGGGAAGCACCAACAGAGCTGTCCCAACCCCTTCCTTTCCAACCTCTTGGGGCCAGCAAAGCAACTGCAGCAAGCTGGGGCATGGTGATGTGCTGGTTTTGGCTGGGGTAGAGTCGATTTCCTCCACAGTAGCTGATCTGGGGCTGTGTTTGGGTTTGTGCTGAGCACAGGGCTGATAAAAGAGGGATGTTTTGTTGTTGCTGAGCAGCTCTTGAACAGCGTTAAGGCCTTTTCTGCTCCTCCTATCACTGCCAATGACCAGGCTGGAGGTGCACAGGAATTTTAGAAGGGACACAGCTGGGACAGCTGATCCCAACTGATCTCAGGGATATCCCAGACCATGCAGCTCATCCTCAGTACATAAACTAAGAGGCACATGGAGGATGAAGGGCAAACATTGGGAGTGATGGCAGTTGTCTTCCCAAGTCACTGTTAGGCAGTGGTGGAACCGCTGCATGCCCGTGGGTAGTGGGGAATGAATTCCTGGCTTTCTTTTGCTTGCACACACAGCTTTTGCTTTCCCTATTAAACAGTCTTTATCTCAACCCACGAGTTTCCTTACTATTCTGATCCTCTCCCCCATCCGACTGGCTGCATGGGGTTTGGATGCCAGCTGGGATTAAACCACGACAGGGAAAACACCTTCCTGGTGTGCTCTGCTGAGATTTGTGCCACATTTTTCACACATGCTGCCTCTGGCCCTGAGGCTGGAGCATGTAATGGAGATCTGGAGCAAAGCACTGCTTGGGAAGGAGCCTAACTGAAGAGATGGCTCCAGGCTGGATTTTAAAGCAGATGCAGTAAGTCAGTGAATTATGAAAATGCCTGGAGATGGCTCCTGCACCATCATATCCCACAGAGGGCAGAAAGAGGCAGATGGAGTGGTGGGAGGAGAGTGTCTGCCTGCCCTGCCCAAGTGACCCCCAGGTATTTTTGAGCATTTTCTTCTGGCAGGATTTTCCTCCAGAGGAACAAAACCAATTGGGAATGTGGTTCTGGTTGGCTCTGGAGTAGGGGAGCAAAGGGCTAAAGGGTCAGGCAGAAGTATATCTACCTGCTTCCCGGCTCCCCCAGCCCCAAGGGCACCGGGGACAGAAAAAAGAAGCTTCCCATGAACCGAAGGGTTAATGAATGTCAGTCACCTTCTGAGTAGAGTCAGTTTCTGCCACCCCCTTCTGAAAGCCTTTACATAAGAGTCTTTCGGAATTTATAGCCTGTCTCAGCTAAGCCACCACCGGGGGCTGCTCCCCTGTGGCTGCCAGTGCAGATCCCTGGCCCTGCTAATTCTGGGAGGAAAATGGGATTTGATTTCTGCACCAGTCACTGTCTCTCACTGCTGAAACCGGACTTGATGGGCTCTGTCCATCCCCCCGGCTCAGCCATATGAATCCTCACATACACTGACCTTGAATATCTCCCACCCACCCCCAGCACCACAGCAGAGGACTGTCTCCAGGGGCTGTCACACTGCAGCCTGAACCCAGGACTAGAAACTTGTTTAGGTGTAAAACATTTAAAAATAAGTATCCAGAAGCATTAAGAGAAGCAGCGTCTTGTGGTCCCATTCAATCAGTCCTTTGTGAGTCACTGGAGAGCAGAGAAGTTGAGTGATGTCCTCTCTGCTGCTGCATGGTGCTGTGCCTTCCCCTGAGGCCATCCCAGAGCAACCTCAGCCCTAGGGCTTGTCCTTGACTGAGAGTGACTGAGGATCCCCAGTGAGGTGAGGACATGGCTGTCACAGTGACACACAGAGGAGTGAAATGTTGCTATTCCATTCCCCTTCTTCCCCTGGGAAAGGGCTTTGCTAGTACCTACGTCACCCACTGTCACCAGGAAAGAATCAGCACCACCCAAATCCCATCTCCTCCAACCTCTCCTGCTTCCTTCCCCCAGGAAATCCTGCCTCGGTGTAGCCCCAGGTGCTGTCACATGCACCGTCTCTCTGGGATGGCAGGAGATGGAGCAAAGCTGGGGCAGCTGCTCCCCTGCATGTCTCCCAGCTGGAGTGCTGCACCATGGCAGGAACAATGCAAAAGCAGATGGTCAGGAGCCTGGATGTTCCTGGCAGCTGATGAGGTGCCATGTCCAGGATCCCTGCTGATTCTCTGCCCTCAGTGCCAGCCAGGACCCTGGGGAGGGGCTCTGGTGGGGTAAATCTCTGCAGTTCCACCACTTCAGCGCTTGCTTGGGATGACTGAGGATCAGACCTCCTTTAAAAGGAGGGGTAGGTTAACCCTAACCCTTCCAGGTTTGCATGGGGCACAGATGGTGAGAGGGTTACTACAGCCTCATCAACCTGACTCCAGGTGTCATGGAGGAGCAGCCATACGACCCATTTGCTTTGGGAAACACCAATCCCAAGCCCAGGAAGGCAGTGGCCACTCTGCAGCCCCAACAAGCTGCGTAGATCTCCTGCCCTTCCAAGCCCCTGAACGACCCCCCTCCCCATCCACACCCGTACTAAGGTACTTCTGCACAAAGATCAAAGCCACCTGGTTGGTGATGGCCAGACCCTTGTGGGGGTTGAGGGTCCCCCTTGCACCAAAGATGCAGCTGATGACCCTCTCGAGGAGAAAGGCAAAGTCAGTTTGGTTCTCCTGGACTATGGGGAAGGGATGTGCTTCAGTGGGAGATGGGGAGAGTTCTCTTGCTGGGACACAGCCCATAGGTGCTCTTTCCAGTGAGCGGGTGCCCCAGCCCCTGACTCACAGGATGGTTATAATCATCATCTGTTTCTGGAGCTCAACCTCTTAATTCTGGCAATGCTTTCCGGAATCTTAAACTTCTCTGTGCTGATGAAGAGCACAGGCTTGGGCACCTTCGGGTACAGCATGTTCTCCAGGGGGAACACCCAGGCATCAAGAGCCACCACACACCTGCAGCATGATGGACACACACCACAGCTTCCCTTCCCACGGGGATGAGAGACACATACCTGGAGCTTCTGCAGCTCCTTGTCCCTGCTGTGGCTTACCTGAAGCTGGGCTCTTTCACCAAGAGTGGCACTGCTGTCACCCAAACAAAGGAATGGCCCGTGATGACTGCTTTAGGCAGATCAATGTTCTGCAAAAAGGAGAAGGCTGTGCCCAAACCTCACTGCAGGAGGTCCCTAATTAGGAAAGAAAAGGCCAAGGAAAAACACTGTGTCTCATTTTCACTGTTGGTGTGACGGGACCAGCATCCATGGGGGAGGAAAGGGGAAGAGAGGCTCCAAAAAGCCAAGAGGCAGAAAGCTGCGGCTCTGCGCAGACCCTGCTTGTCCCAGGAGGAAAAGTCTCAGGCAGCAAGGACTGTGATCCTGCTGCCAAAGAAAACCTGGACTCCCCATCCCCACCCAATCTCCCAGCAGGTCCTTCACAGACAGACCCGGATACCTTGAACATGGAGACATTCAGGTCCTGGTGAAGGTTGTTCAGGACAGACTTTCCATTGGTGATGTCCTTAAAGAGCCGGAGTGCTTGCACACATTTCTCTGTTCTCTGATAAACCTAGAGCCAGAGGCACCCCTCCATGCTCTGCTCCTCCACCCATAAATTTGGGGTCAGATCTTCCCCCCAGCACCCTTCCATGCTTGTCTCTCCAGCTCTTGGACTCAACAGGGCTTTTCCTGAACTACAACAAACATAAAAGTGAGAGGCTGTACCACTGCAGCTCCCACAGGGTTGCAGTGGATTTATTGGAATGTTTTCCTTTTGTTGTTTGTTCTTAATTAGGTTAATCTAATAGCAGGGACAGCTGTAGATGAGCAAAAGCCCCTGCCACAGGGAGAAAGCAGGGAAGGGAGAACCCAGGATCCTACCCTGCTGCCTCCCAGCTGAGTCTGCCAAAAATCACCTATGGTCCACACCCCCGTGGGGAACCCAGACTCCCCATTTCAGCCCAGCTGCCAGGAGCAAACCTGGGCATATCCCTAAAGCCCAGCCCAGGGGCTTCATTCAGGAGCAGCTCAGATGCCCAAACAATTCAAGGAGAGGACACCCTGACCAGGAGCCACTTTGGGACCAGTCTTCTGCTCCCCTAAGGACACCAGTGCTGTTGGCTGGTGACAAGTGATAAAAAATGCCAATTGAAACCTCTCTCCTCTTCCCTCTAACACAGAAGATGCTGTTAATGCAGGTTGACCTGGCAACTATTTTCTTCTGTTTATCATTTATTTCTCACTTACCCTCAACATTTATGCTCACAGGTTCATCTTATTAGGAAAATGGTTTTCTTTGTCTGCGCAATGGGCTGTGAGACAGAGCACATACAAAAATAATGGGCTGGGAGGTGACTTAAGACTGCCAAAAGCACCTCCAACCACTGCAGTTCTAGAGAACTTTCCTACAATTAATCTTCAGTCGCTGTTGTCCTTTTAAATGAGGCAGAAACAAACGGGGGGGGAACTTGACTCAGCTGGAAACCTTCATGCTCCCCAGCAAGCAGCTGTCTGGGATAATCCCAGAGAGACAAAAATCCAAGCGTGAACAAACCCAGCAGCCGGTGCAGAGCTGGGCTGGGCACAGAGCCCGACTCTCCCAGGGGTGCAGGGGCCATTATTCAGGGACATGGCAAAGCCCAGACTAGCTCCTGCCAGGGTCAGCTGAAGCCGGACAAATGGATCCCTTCAACACAGAGAAACAGGTTGAACAGATTTTTCTCCTCTCCAAGGAGAAAGCTCAGCCCCAGCATTGTGGCAATAGGGGACTGAAAAGGGCATGAGATGAAGACCCTGGAGATACAGGGCCAGCTTGCCTTGCATGAGGAATTTCACAGTTCCCTACTTCCCACTTTGAATCCCTCCACCCTGGTAACTGCCTGTTCTGGAAATAAAGCTCCTTCCACCCTTTGGGTACCTTTTGGAAGGGGATCCACTCCTCTCTTCCAGCCCCTGCTGTGCAAAAGTATGTGGTGGCTGCAGAATGGTCACTGCAGTGGCAGGAGGGAAGGTGGCCCTGTCATGGGGGCACCGGCAGCTCTGTTGGGAACCATGTCCCACCAGCCCTAGCACAGTAGCTAAATTTGATGGGGACCTGCCTGTGCTCTAGCACAGTTCCACAAAACCCCAGGATGAGAGTTCTGTGCAGACAAAGGAGTACAGCGTCCTGCAAGGCAGACACTCAGGGCAGGGCAGGTCTGAGTGGGATCGCAGGTGGCCCTGGACACCCACATCCCCATCCCAGGCCTGGGAAGGGGCTCAGCACCTCCAGCCCTGATCAGGGCTCATCCTACCAAAAGGTTCCCAGGTCATGGGAGAAGATGATCAGGCGGTACCTACTGCTGTGGGGCTTAAAAGGCCCATTCCAGCTCACTGGAACTCTGCAGGAGCCTGCAGGGAGGAGAAACTCTCAGAAAACGGAGGACACGGGCAGTGGGGTGTTGCTGATCCAATAGGTCCCTGCTCGGCTCCAGCCCTGCCTGCAGCATCAGGCCAAGTGCAGGGGATGGGCTTGAGCTCTGTTTAAGGAGTGTGTCCCTAAGCAATGGGGAGCACCCAGCGTGGAGGATGACCTCCCTCACCGACAGCGATACCGAGCACGGCTGGAGGGTGAAGTTGGACAGCCTGGCACAGTACTCGGTGTGGGATCCGGAGCACCTCCGTGGCCCCTGCCTGGGAAGTGGGACACACTGGGGACAGTACAGAGTGTGGTGGCCATGTCCTCAGTGAAAGCAGCTGGCCATAGCCACTCACCTCTGCATGGAAGCCTGTCCCTGTTCCCATCCTGATCTGTGTCCCAGTTTCTATGCCTGTACCCCACACCTGCAGCACGTGGCTCCCCATGACATCCGTGCAGCCCATGTGCTGAGGTCCCTTCCCCTGGGGCAGTGTCCCCATCCCCCCCATGCTGCCATGGCCGACCCTGGGCAGAGACATGGGGTCAGCATCTGTCCCCACCAGAGGCGACCCCGACTCACTCCCTCCTCCTTTCCTCACCCCTCTCCCACTGCCCATATCCCAGACAGCCCCCGACCACCACACAAGCAAACCCAGCACAGGACGAGGAGAAACGAGGCTCCTGATTTCCCCCCTCTCCTCAAATTCCCACAGGCACAGCCCCCCGGGACCGCTCAGGGATGAAACCCCTCCGTTCCTTTTCCAGGAGCTGCCGGAGCAGGACAGTGGGGCAGACCCCGCCCCAGGCCCACCCTGCTGAGGGTCCCTGTCCCCCCCTCTCAGGAACACGAGAGCTAGGGGAGGAACTGGGAGGGGGCTGGGAGGGAACTAGAGGCAGTGCAAGGAGTGACACTGGGAGCAGTGGGAGGGAAATGGAAGCACTGGGGCAAATCAAGGAGCGATACTGGGGCAGAGGGAGGGAACTGAAAAACGAAAACAAAACCCCAAAAATTAATTTTAACAAAAAATAAAAAAAATTACGTTCGTTCGGGACAGTTATGCCTCTCCCGGCTGCGGCTGTTGCAGCCCGGCGGTGAGCAGGAGGTACTGCGCGTGCGCGGCGACTCGCGGTGGGACGCCTGGCTGGAAAGGGATACTGCACCAAGGACGGGCACGCGTGCGCAGCTGCTCACTGAAGCCAAGAATCACATGATTTATAAGGGCAAAAATATGGCGACAAAAATGCCGCATGCGCATAACAGAGATGAAGCCTTAACACCACCTGTTAAGAAAGGGTAAGATGGCGATCTCTGGCGCATGCGCAATCAATTGCACGAGGCTCAGCAGGCGGTAAGGGCGCCCCGAAGAGAAAAGGGCGCACGCATGCGTAGTGACTCTAATGACTCTATTGCCGCCTGTTGAACAAAAAGCGGTACTGCAGCGAACTTGTCTCCCGTCGCCCTCGGGGGAGTAAAATGAGTATTTGGAGGTAGAATCGAGACAATTAGCGAGGGACATTCATAGAATCATAGACTCGACTGGGTTGGAAAAGGCTTCGGAGATCATCAAGTCCAATCCCTGGTCCAACTCCAGTACGTTTACTGGATCATGGCATTCACGTCCAATCTCAGTTTAAAAACCTCCAGGGACGGTGAATCCACCCCCTCTCTGGGCAGGCTATTCTACTGCCTGATTACTATCTCTGTAAAGAATTTTTATCTAATATCTGACTTAAATTTCCCCTGACAGAGCTTAAGCCCAGCGTGGCTCCTTGTCCTATTGCTGACTGTCTGGGAGAAGACACTTAGCTGTAACTTCCCTTCAGGTAGTTAGAGAGTGATGAGGTCACCTCTAAGCCTTCTTTTCTCCAGACTAAACAACCCCAGCTCCCTCAGCCTCTCCACACAGGGCTTGCGTTCAAATCCCTGGACAAACCTTGTTGCTCTCCTCCGAACCCACTCCAGCAACTCAATATCTTTGCTGAACTGCAACAAACGGGGCGGGGCCACCGCACACCAAAGCCCCGCCCTTCGGAACCCCCCTTGGGGACCCCCACCCTGAGGGACCCCCCCTTGGGTATCCCCACAAGTCGGGACCCCCACCTGCAGACCCCCACCCTGAGGGACCCTTCACCCTCGAGACCCTCCCTTAGGGACCCCAACCGGTCACGACCACCACCCGAGTAGCTGTGCTAAAATTAAATGGGATCTACACCTGACTTTCTTGTATAATTTGTCGTTTGTCTGTCTCAAACAATGACAAGTGGTGATCTACAACGTGATAATTATTTTTTATTAGCCGGTGGGAAGCACCGGGGAGACGGAGCCTGGAATAGCAGAACAATGTGGCAGGAAGAGCTGCAAGGACCTGGGTCGTAATGAACTTTGAGACCCCTGTTAAGGGGAGCTACCAGGGACTACCATGGGAGGGAACCTCACAAAAGA
>VXBX01000275.1:169843-183232 GCA_013400415.1 Scytalopus superciliaris | reverse complement strand
CCCGTGCCCCCCCCCCAGCAGTTGCATAACTTGTGGCATGATTAGCTGCTCTTCTTCATCATCCTGGGAGGTCTCAGTCATGACCTTTCCGACTGCTGATCTTTGTCATTAAGATGAGAATAGGTGTACTAGAGCTGTTGAGGGCACCAGCTGTGTGATGCTTGTTTCCATAAGGTTGTCCACATTTGAGAAACTCTTCCTGGTTTGTATAAGAAAAGAAGTAGAATGCTTCCATAATGCCCTGAATTTGGGTTACCATGCTAGGCACAGTAATGAGGCATACCAATTGCTACCATCCTGTTAGCATTTTTGCTGAAACTGTCGGAAGACATCTAGTTTGTAGAAGCATGCTCCTTGTCTATAAACCTTGCTGTTTAAGAGTTCAGATTATCTCTCTGACCAGTGCACATGGCTCAACTGAGATACTAATTCAGTGCTTTGAGATGTTACACTGCCGAAGTTCTATAAGACACAGGCCATGTGGATATGGTGTGACAGAGTACTGTCACGCAAATGCTAGCAGTAAGCAGGAAAGTTGAAAGGTTTCTTCAGCAAAGGTTGTTGGGTGTTAGTGAACAGTTAAAAATCTTCTGAAGTTACTGGAACCTTAGTTAAAAATGCTTGACTGACACTGATCCATGCTGCTTGAAATTCTGTGCTCACTAAACTGTGCTAAAGCAACTCACTAGAATCTCTGCCCTTTCAAAACAAAGAACAAAATCAAAGGTCCCTGGTGTGTTCTTAGTTGCTTCTGAGAACTGATCATTATATTGAGCTGTTTTCTAAAGTACACAATTTTTTGTTAATTTTTTTTAAGTTTTATAATGTTTATTTGTCTGATGAAAATCTGGTAGCATGCAAAATACAGGCAAGCACATTTTATAAATATATTATCATTTTTTTCTGATGAGGTGTAGTTTCTTGCACTTGAGAAGTACTGTGGAATCTAAGTATTCCATAACTAAAGAGAAATTTGAAACATGGATGACTTTTCATTCCCTGAAATGTAATCTAAACTTATTTCAACAGTTATTCATTGTAGTGTCAGCATTCTTCAAAAATTTAAATGACATTTTTTGAAATTTAGACACTTTGGGGTTAGGAAATTACCAAACACTTTATTCTCTCATTGATTTTTAGTGTTGTCCTTTGTTATAATCTGTAGCAAAATGGTGTGAAATTCTCACACATACACACACCCCCATTAAAAAAAAACAACAAAAACCAAACCACTACACATCACCCAAAAATATTGCAATTTTTTATAGTACTTCAGACAACATATTTCAGGGATTAATTCACTCCTTTATTAATCTGCATTCACTGTAGTACTTTACCTCAGTTTTATAATTCTTTACTAAAATATACTTTTTTGTTATTTGATTGCTTCTGTTTCAAGAGAACAACATCTTTGTAAAGAATTCTAGGTGAGAAAGCATGTGTTTATGAAATACTGTGATATTTTCCATTGTTCATATCTTAGCTAGTTTTATAAACCTCTGAGAAGCCTTTGGCCTCCACAGGCCGTAGACATATGTCTTTTATGAAAAAATCTTTTCTGTTCCGATTAGTTACATCCTGAATATGCTGGAGCTGTCATTGTTTGTCAGAGAATTATGATCCAGAATCTTAATTTTTAATTTGCTTTCTTAAAGTCTCTCTGTTTCAATTCTGTGAGCCAGAAATGCATTTAAAAAAAGCACATAGTTTAATAAATATTACTAAGTTATTACATTACTTGACCATCTGAGAATTAACAATTGTGGTATTTTGAATTTCTTATCACTGATCATTTAGTTGGTATCAGTGACATCCTGGCCACCTCTAATATGACAGTTTTGTTTTTCCTGATGTTTTTGGGCAATGGGTGTGGACAGGAGGAGTCTAGAGGAGAGGAAAGGTCATTCAAAATTAACCTGGATGTGTGTGTGGGTTTACATACATCCTCCAGACCGTGCTGCAGGGAATATCAACTGAAATACTGTATATCTGTGCACTGCATTTTTTGCAGCCCAGCAGCATTTAATAATTTTAGCTTGTCTTCAGTTACATTTACCAAAAGACTAATTAATGTACTAGAAAAGTGTGTTTGGCCTATGAAGAGCTAGCCTGACAACTGAACTCTATCATTACATTTCCATCTATATGTCTTACTAAAGTAGGCAAGACCCTGGATAGACTATAGTTTGAAGAGTTAGTTGTAAAGATTAAAGGTGACTTGTAAATGGAAAATGGCAACTTTGTGCTCTTGGATTCTAAACACATCTGGTCTAGTGTTCCTCTTGCTGAGTGGTAGGTCTGCCAAGACTTGTTGCAGACTTTGTAGAGCAGTAATAATAAACCTGTTCAGAGATTTGAAAGAACTTGGCATGCCATATGACAGGTTCTCGAGCAGTTCGTCAGGAGCCAAGTGTACTGTAATAGACGCTTTTTAAATTGTTGGCTTACACGGAAACTAGAGATGTCTGCATTTGCTCCTTCTTTGCCCCCCTTCCCTGAAGTACAAAAGGCAGATGAATTTATTAAAATGCTTCTTTAGTGTGTGTTATTGAGCTGTGAAAGAGACCAATAGATAAACATTATTGTAAGTTTGCAGATGCACTCTCATTTGTGCCTGTAGGCAAGATAAATTTATCTACTTATGTTAGAGGAGCTTTAATCAGATAATCTGTTATTGCAAGTAGTTTAGATCATGAGGTGAGCAGTTTTTAAACAGGCCTTCAAAATGTGTGTAGACTTTGCTGGTCCTGTTCTTCATCATGAGAAACATAAGACACAGTCAGGTGTACAGAATATAAGCAATATACTTGTGTCTGTTACCTTCGACACAGTGTATGTAACTGCATACATATACAATATTTCTACAGGAACATACAGCCCACAAAATATTGCTTATTATATTACAGAGAAGACAACAGATCCAGATGTTTGGATAATAACATTCTTCTAAAGAAGTAAGAAGGTGGCAGGGGGGTTGAAATATGTGCATATAACATCACATAAAATGTTTTGACCTCACATACCTAAAAGTAAAGAGATTGAGATTGTAATAGAGGCCTAAGCTTGTTACATCCAGCATGAGCTTTCCTGTGCTTAAAAGATGTGTGCTTTTACAAAGAATGAGCTATCTTACTGTGATCTGCAAGTTTGTGCTGGTCTTAATTTCTGGTCGTTTTGCTGGTCTTACAAATTTGCACTTTACACAGGAAAATCTGTGGTTTAGTATATGGAGACCTTAATCACCTTTGACACTGACATCCTCTGCTGCTATTCTGGGAAGGCTAAACTTTTCTAAGAGCATCTTCGTCTTGTTCAAGATGTGTCAGGATGTGAATGACACACACAGATGCTTTCAGTGGTTGGACACAAATGTTCTCTGAGAAGAAATCCTATGTTCATGTTTCATTCTTGCATTTAACTGGTTGCAGTGCAGAAATATATAGTTGAGCCAAAAACTTTGTGGGCAGAGTCACTTCAGTCTAGCTGTGGATTCATCTTGTTTTTAGTCTTCTTTCCTCTCTGTGTGGTGGAGAGGTCACTAAGCAGGGGATAGCTTAGCAGTAATCAGAGAAATCCCAGACCATATTTATCTCTGAGAATTAGTATTTTTAAATTTTTTTCTTTTCTTTTCTTTTTTTTTTTTTTTTATTTCTAATTTATTTATGTATTGCATACAGTGGATTTAAGAGTCTTAATTTTCCCCGGATTTTCAAATTCTAATGCTTTCAACAAAGCAGTATCCCCTTAATGATGCCAAGACAGTTTTTTGTGGGTTCTTTTATTGTTGTTTAAGTTGTTTTGGAGAATTTGGGTGTTGGGAGGTTAATTCTAGAACTGATTGTTTGTTTTCAATTTTTTAAAGCCACTGAAAACTCAGCTAGTTATAGGAAAAAAATCACATTGTTGTGTCAGTAATGACTGTTTTAACATTGTAGCATCCTGAAGGAAGCTGCTTTCCAGCTTAATACAAATGGAAAACAAGACAGCTAGGAAAGGAGAGAGGAACTTTAGAAGCACGGGGAGATTTTAGAGGATTAAGAGAAAGCTTGAGGACTGATCACCTAATCTGCTCCTCTCAGATAATATAAAAGGGAAAACAGGAGTACGCCCAGCAGGAGTACTAATCTATAGCAATTAAGAGAGAAACTATTCATGTGTCTCCTCTCAGATGGTTTGGCAATCTATAGTAATTATTATTTTTAATACATGGAAAAAAAATAGTAATTCCACTATCCATTTCCCTTTGATTGCCCAGGAGAAATGCTATCAGAATATTCAGAAAAATAAAAAAAATCAAAATACTCAGGGAAAAAAAGACCAGTTAACAGACTTCCTATTCTTCCCTCTCTTTATCCCCAAAACCTCCAAAGTCCTCCTTTTCTCGTTAAAATGTAGAGTATTGAAGGCTTTGTTTGGACAAATTGAGCAAAATTTTGCTCTCAGGCAGAAATGACAGACGTGAATGGTGGAAGCTGAATTATGAGTTTGACTTGTGAATGTAATCAGATTCATTCAAGAACGTTTTAGAGTAAGATTAAATATATCTTTCTGTATGACTTTCCCCTGAATTTTAGTAGTATTAACATCTCTTCAAATTGTGTATAATGGGAATTCTGCTCTTCTAAGAAAGGTTCTCATGAACATTTTTAAGGATTCTGAGAATGATGCAAAATACACAAGTCTTTAGGTTATAGAAAATATTGGGGAAATAGGTTTTCTGAAGGAATCTGCATTTGGTGTAGTTGTGCAACTGCTTTGCTCCTGTAATCATCTCTGCCAAATTCTGGCCAGGAGAATTTAATTGATGTTTTGATTCTGACTTTCCTTTGGTTTCATATTTATGATGGTAAATAGACACTAAACAGGATTTTTTTGGTGGTGTTTCTGACCCTGTTGTTCTTTCCATGGGTTCCTTATCCCTTCTTTTCTCCTTAAGCCTTTTTATTGTACTCTAATCTTACTGGTTTTTTGCTACATTTTCTTTATTTGCAGAGAGATTTGTGCTGAAGTGTTGGTCAGTATCAACACCAAAGTAGTTCTGCTTTCCCAGGGAGAAGTTCCACTTAGTTTCTTGGCTTGTTTTTTTTTCTGGCTGTCTTCTTTGAGAACCTGCCACAGTGCTGCTACTTTGGCTGATTTTGAGGAGATGCAGCTTGTCAAGGTGGGGAGTGGGCAGATGTTTTTGAGATACAGAGAGTAGGCTTGTTGAACTCTAAACACAAATGCATATAGAAAATGTCTTACAAATTCTTCAAATTTTTGAGGAACTTTGCAAGTCTAATGGTTTGTTTTCAGTGTTGTAAAAAGCAAGTGTGTGTAGTTGGCACTTTCCTGGTTCAGCTTTATCACTGTGAAATGTAAAGTGTAAAAGTTTTCTGTGAAGAAAACCGTACTGAAAGTTACTAATTTTTAATGAGAGTTTTAAGTAATCTGGTTTTATAGCCAATGCCTGGCATCACAGGGACTTCCATAATTGGATAAAATATACTTAAAGCTAAATCTGACAGTGTTTGTTAAAACAGGAAGCACATGACAATGCAACATAGCTGTTTGCTACCCAGGAGAGTTGCGAAGTCCTGCAAAGAGAAGCATTTGGGCTGTCCTCTCTGCCACGCCATGGTGGTCTTCACAGAGCCTGGTCGTATTTAGGGTGTGATTTCCTGGGTTCTTTGCTTTTCTGTAGACATGAAAAGAGAGATGGTGCACAAGTGCATGCATGACCAAGCCAAGCAGGTGACCCAAATACAAGTATTTGAGAAATAGCCCCCACCCCAGAATCTTTTTTGCAAAGAGAATTTTGAGATTTAATTTTTCTGAATAAAAGATCTTAGTAGGTTTAGAGGCAATTAATAAGATATTTTGATAAGGTTTTTAAATCCTTTTAAGCTGAGGGGTTGAAAGGCATTATTTTTATGGATTTAGATTTTAAAAAACCCCCAAAACTATCCCCCCCCCTTTTTTTAAGATTTTATTGATTTTCTCAGCCTCAATAATTATTCTTTAAAGATATGTTGACCTCTAATTTTTCAGTTTCTCTCAAGTCCATATTTTTAATCTTGCTTCCTAGGACAGAAATCTTTACTGAGCTGTCCATTTGTTTTGAGCTTAACTCTAAGAAATGGAGAGACAGAGTTGTAGTCATGATCTGCACTACTGTCAGTTCTGGATTAGTAAGAAGACACGTGTGAGCCAACCTTGGGACAAGACTTGGTTAGTAAGGTAAAAATGGAAATGTTTGCATATGAATGTTTCCCAAGTGTCTTGGAGTGATAAACCTACAATCACAGTCAGGTCAGGAGAGCAAACTACTTTTAAAGATGCAGTTTCGTCAGTAGTCTTGAGTGGGAACAGGGGTTGTAATTGCCTGTAGGAGAGGAGGAATGTCATCCTGGCAGGCTTCATGCAATCGTCAGCCTCTGCCTTAGTTGTGAAGCTGGTGGGCAGTTTAGAGCTCAGTAAGATGTATGTGTATTTCATCTTACTCTGTTCAAAAGCCATTCATGTGCAGTTATTGTGACTGGAAGCATCTCACCTCATGTAGCCCTTCATTTCCTTTGGCTAGATCTCTTTGATCCCTTATGCAGTCTGAATAGTGATTATTGCTTCTTTACAATTTTTATGTATAAGAATACATAGGTTAATGCAATATTAATATTTATTATGATTATTGAAATATGCGTGTAGATTAATGTCAGCAGAAAAAATACCTTTTAGTTTATTGTTTTCTATTCATTAAAAACATACACAAGTGATTTGCATATGCATGTCATTGCAGAATAGTACTGTAAACTCAGTCTTGTTGCTTAAAGTAGCACCTCAAGATTTTCCTGATGTTTCAGAATTTCTGTGGGGTCCACTTACAAGAGAACTTGATATAGCATTTAAAATTCAGAATATGAGTTAGCTTAATATCTGTATGACGTAAAGCTAAGAAAATAAAAAGCACTCTGAAGTCTTCAGCAATTGGCTTTCAGTTATCTCACAAAAAAAGTTATCAAGATAGATGTAAGATCAAATAAGAAATAATGTGTAAAATCATCCAAAGATGAAAAGCATGTCTACACAGTGTTTTCCAGGCAGCTGCAGAAGGCTGTGGCTGTGAGCAGACCAGGAGTCATGCAAGCTCTGTTATTGTGGCACTGAGCTCGGGATGTCCTGGCACACAGCACACCACTTCAGACTCTCCTCTCGTGGCCTGAAGTTGTGACTCAGCCATACATGGTTGAAGCTCAGGCAAAGGGAGCTCAGGTCAGCCTTCAAGATTTTGGAGATACCTAAATCATGGTCACTGAGATGTACCAGCACAAAGTACATATTACAATGTACAGTTATATTTCTGTGTGTATTCTAATGGAGCAAAATGAAGATCACATACATTTTGGCATGTCTTGGCCAAACTGAAAGTTGGAGCCACTGTATTAATTGGTGTCATTAGCTTTATACACACCATGTAGAGACTTTTTCTACTCCTGGTCCCTGAGCCAGTAGTAGATCTGTAATTACCAGAGAACAGAAGGTTACACTGTATCCTAAGAACAAATTCTATGGGAAGTACAGGACTGGCAGATGAGTGGCCATGCTGCCTCACCATTCACAGTGCAGTCCTTTGCAAGGGGAGACTTGCAAAGGTCTTGGTGCCATGTGTGCTGTTGCTGTCCAGGGCAAAGGTGTGTTTCGCAGAGACACAAGGGTGTCTGTGATGTGGAAAAGTTAATTATTTTATTACTTACATCTCATAAATGTCTTCTGAAGTTAAAAAAGTAGCTGTGCAGGAAGCTTCATCCTTCACTGTGGAGTGTTAAAAGGACACTTATAAGTTCAGGTTGTTTTATTAGTGTTTTTCTTGGTGCTTTTTGAAAGTTCTTGTTACAGCCTGAAAACCCAGTAATTCCTATTTGTAAAGAGTTTTAATGTTACTGAGCTTGTGTTAGGTGTAGCAGCCTTGACAACATTTGTGCAGAGGCATCCAAAACCTGGATATGCACATTTGCGGAAGAAAACAAGTGCTGTGTTACATTTAATTGATCTAGTTTGCTGTCATGCAGCATCACTGCAAACATAGGTGCCCTGTGATGTGATGTGCAGCCTGCAAATAGCTAATTGACTCTGATCTCTGTTAATTAGTGCAGTTAAATCTTATAATGAAGCTTTGAAGAGGTCATCTGGAGTAGATGAAAGCTGAGGCTTTACTCAGTGTCAGAGCCTTGATGTTAATTACTGAGTCCTGTGACCCAGCAAAAGGAAGACTCTCTGATAATGTGGTCTTAATATAGGAATTTCTGTTGTAGTATTTTAAAATTTGCGTGGATTATATCACCACCTCTATTTCACTGTTGCCATACTTCAGCATATAATGTAAAATAATTAGACCAAAACCTGAGGGACCCTTTATGTGTCTTATGCTCGAGACACAGTTTAAATCCTGAAATTAGCTATTCTAATATAAGGAAAAAATTGAAATCTTAGAATAGTGTATCTATATTAAAATAGCACTTTTGGAACACAGGAAATAATCTTCTGTTACTGAATAAGTCCTTGACTTTTTTTTTTCTGTTCCTGAAATTTGAGATTAATCTCTAAAAATGTCACACAGTAGAGTGATCTTATTTCCATTTTATCAACCTAACCTTCTAGGTGTACAAAGTAATACTTTGTAAACTAAAGTCTCAGTTGTTATTTTTTTAAACTGTATAATTTGATCATTCTATAAAAATAAAGATTCTGAGTTTTATAAATGAGTTACACAGTGTTGAAAAATTTCTAGAAACTGCAAGTGTCAGATTGCAATAATCAGAAAGACTCAAATAAATAAAAAACCCAAAACCAACTCAGTCCTAATGAGTCCATATCTGGAGAGTTGTGTCCAGTTCTGGACTCCTCAGTAAAAGAGAGAATGGAGCTCCTGGAGTTGGTCCAGCAGAGGGCAACAAAGATGATGAAGGAACTGGAATATTTCTCTTACAAGGAAAGGCTGAGGGAGCTGGGCCTGCTCAGCCTTGAGAAGACACAACTGAGAGGGGACCTCAATCAGTGTGTACAACATTTGGAAAGAAGTGTGCCAAGAGGATGGGTCAGGCTCTTCTCAGTGGTGCGCAGCAGTAGAACGAGAGGCAATGGGCAGAAGCCGATGCACAGGAAGTTCCACCTGAACACGGGGAAGAACTTCTTTACTGTGCGGTTGTCCACAGAGGTGGTAGAGTCTCCCTCACTGGAGGTAGGCATGACTCANCATATCTGGAGAGTTGTGTCCAGTTCTGGACTCCTCAGTAAAAGAGAGAATGGAGCTCCTGGAGTTGGTCCAGCAGAGGGCAACAAAGATGATGAAGGAACTGGAATATTTCTCTTACAAGGAAAGGCTGAGGGAGCTGGGCCTGCTCAGCCTTGAGAAGACACAACTGAGAGGGGACCTCAATCAGTGTGTACAACATTTGGAAAGAAGTGTGCCAAGAGGATGGGTCAGGCTCTTCTCAGTGGTGCGCAGCAGTAGAACGAGAGGCAATGGGCAGAAGCCGATGCACAGGAAGTTCCACCTGAACACGGGGAAGAACTTCTTTACTGTGCGGTTGTCCACAGAGGTGGTAGAGTCTCCCTCACTGGAGGTAGGCATGACTCATCAGGACACAATCCTGTACCATGTGCTCTGGGTTGACCCTGCTTGAGAAGGTAGTTTGGACTGGCTTGACCCACTGTGGTCCCTTCCAACCTGACCCATTCTGTGATTCTTTGAAAACTGAAATACCCAAATATACATTGTAATGGAATAAATTTATAGGCTTCAATGAATTTAAAGGGTTTAGGTATTTCCCCTAAGTACAATTAATAAGAATGGCAAAGACTGAATGTTATATGAACAGAAAAAATTATAGGTCATCTTTACTGGAAACTCCTGATGATATCTAATGTTTACCCTCTATGGCCTAGTAATTTGAAATGAAAATTTTTTATGAATCTAGTTGTGTCTTCTTTGTAGGGGCTTAACTGGTACATACTAGACAGCAGAAGCTTAGGCTTACAGTATTAAGGTTGAACACTTTTTGCTAGTGTCTGTCTGATCAGGCTTGTTGCATTCTTTCACTAAAACAGGTTGACTTTGTTAAATTAGAGATGGCCACATGAGATACTTCTGTAGTTTCAAGGTTTTATTCCAGGATTTTATATTCACTGCAGATGTCAAAGGAGAAAGTTGTTCCAGAAGAGTTAGAGAATAAGAGCAATTTTAGTGGACTCTGATTTTTGACAGCATTTGTTTTTAAAGCTGTTCAGAATAATGTCATGATGTAGTTTGTGAAATTCCTTTGAGGTGTAAAAACCTATCTTTAGGCCCAAATTCTCAACTTGTTGATAGATGGTGGATTAAAGGACCCAATTGCTAATGATGGAAATATTAATAATTTTCATGTATAATAAAAGATACTTGCATGTTTTGTTTGTCTGGGTGTTGGAAGTATGCCATAAAATCAGTGCTTGCTTCAAGAAAACTTGAGAACACAGAAGTTGTTTTAGTCATCGTACACAGAAGGTGTGGGTTGTATTTTCAAAATAGCGACAAAAAATAATCTTTATTGCAATATGTAAAAAATATAATTTTGTTTTGATTACTATTAGGAGGCAGTGTTCATTAAGGTTACTAGCAATAGAAAAACACTTGCATAGAATAATTGTAGATAACTGTTGGTAGTTAGCATGATTTTTGTACAGTATAGATAATTTCTAGCAATTATTACAGATAAAGGGCATCACAATAGATTATTAGTTGTTTAAAAAAGCTATAGGTTTTTTGCTACCAACCATACAAAATTTTCAAAAGAAAAATGGCCTTATATAAGTTAATTAAACTACTTTGTGTAAAACAGATTATAAGCAATGACAAAACAGAAATCTGGCAAAGTATGGCAGTAGAGTTTCCTAATATAGTGGACAATCTTGTACAGTGCAGAGATGTGGAAACTCCTGCTTTAATATAAATACTGTAGCCTTATGGTCTGTATGGGATATTGTAGAATATGGCCCAAGTTATATACCTGTACTGTATGTAGAAGGACAGAGAAATGTGCCCAGCAAAAATGCAATTTTGTAAAATGCATTGTTTATGTGAGTCTGTCCAAGGATGTGAGATGCAACCTTCACTGAGGCTATGGCTTCATCAGATCCAAGAGTTTGCAGTGTGAAGGTCATGATTATTTCCTAATTGTTCCTGGATGGTGATTCAGGCATCATTTGTCCCCATCTTACTCCTGAGACCTGGTTGCCAGGCTGAGGAAATGGTAGGATAGCACAATTTCCTCAAAGCAGCATAACCGTATGATCTGATGTGGGAGAGTAAAGTAACCATATTAAGTAAAATAGCCATGTAGGTTAAGAACACAAGGATAGGGTTGTTTGGCTCTCTGTGTTGTGTGTATGGAAGTTTTTAACCAGACCCTCTCCTCAGAGAGAAAAACAGCTGCCTTCTCACTGCAGTAGTGAAGTAGTATCTGTTTCCCTAGCTTTGGGCTCCCATTTTGCCTGGTTTTATTTAATATGATATTGAACTATTTCCCCTTTACCAGCTGAAGATGGTTTGATGGGTTGCAGTTCTTCTCTGTAGCTGCATACTGGACCTGGGGACATTTTGAATTTCCTTAGCTATGTCCAAAGTAAAAATTTTACAGAAAAATTAACTTGATGCCAAAACCACTGAGCTAATTCCTGGACACTGTTTGGTAGTCAGTGTTCCAAGGATCATTCCCAAAAGACAGTTTCTGTGGGGCCACTCTGGTTGCAGACTAGGGGAGTTTACCACCCTAGACATATGTCATTTTGTACCAGTTGGCCTCAGTTCCCTGGAAGATACTCATGGACATACTTAATTTACAATTGCAGATGTTTCTGAAAGGTTTGTTATAAATGAACCATTTTGGCTAAATACTATGTGACACCCTTCCATGCTTGGTGACAGTGAATAGTCAGTATCAACTTCATCTGGTTGTGTGACACACAGCTCCGTGGGCATGGATGGAACTGCTCTTGTGTGCTGAATTATACAGGCAGCAGTGCATATAGAGTGCTGTGCTTCTAACCTGAATAACTCCTACATGAATGCTGTTAGCCTCTCAACTCTGGTTCTGTCTGCTAATACCTTGCAGATGCCTGTAGCTAATAATTTATTTTTTTTAATTCTTGTAGAAGTCACAGTGTTTATTTGTTGTATTTTCGTTTGCTCATTTTAGTTCAAGTTTTCTCCCTTTGATTCTAATATGGTTATCAGAATTCATGCATTCCAATTCAACTAAGCATAGGAATATCTATTTCCAAGACTCCTTCATACAAGTATTAGCCTTTTAATTAAACTGGGTAAGATCTGTTTCAAATATATTGAATTTAAAGACTATTTTTAAAACTCTTAAAGATAATTTATTTTAAAATATACTTGTCATCAATCTAAGAAGCTTCTAAACCTGAAAGAGTGAATGTGCATAGACATTTGCTTTCTTGTTTCTTTATAGGAATACAGGTAGCAGTAAGACTTGATCTCTGTTCTTTTGCATGGGAACTAGGGTTCTGTCCAACTACTGTCATTGCCTTGGCTGTGAAAGATACTGCTGGCTTGGACTCTAAACACTAAATAGAACCATTGTGAGTAAATTGGTCTTTTTACAAGTTTTATGTAAGCAAGAGTTAAGTCTTTGGTGTAATATATGCCAGTTAGAAGTAAGCAGGCTTTGATTTTGGTGCTAGACACTGCCTTAAGGCAGAAGAAATTACACTGTCATGCAGAGGATATGTAGCTGTTGCTATTTTGGTGTTTGATTTCTTCATTGTCACATAGTTGAAAGCTATCCAGGAGAAGAAGTGTAAACTGACAAGAGGAGAAAATGTCCAGCTTATGGAGGATATAGGAGTGAGGAATTGTATATATATTAAAGAGTCATTTGTACTACTTGCAGCTTTTCTTCTATGTATCTGTTCATTCTCAGAGAAAGTATTGGCTCTCAAGGATAAAATGCTTAAAAAATTGGCAAGTATCAAAGATGTTAAAGGGTTAAGTGCCGATGAAATGTTATAGTAATCAGTCATGAAGTTGGTTATCATCTCACTGATGGAAGTGCATTTTGCCATGTTAAAAACATGTATTTTAGTAATAGGTATGGCTTTTAATACAGTTTTGAAGAAAATTCCTACAAGTACCAAAAGTTGGAAAAGGGCTTGTCTGTAACAGTTTATGAAATATATAGATATCACCCATGTCATTGTGTGTTTCTTTGAATGAGTCAGGGTTTTTCAGACCCACATTTATAAGCTGGAGATTGACAATTTATTAACAGATCATTTTAAATATAGTGCTGCTACTGCTAATGAATGACCAAATGGCTAATGAACTTACGGGAACATATCCATAACAACTTTAAA
>VXBX01000275.1:152153-169814 GCA_013400415.1 Scytalopus superciliaris | reverse complement strand
AAAAAAAATTTAAAAAAAAAAAAAAAAAGGGGGGGAGAAATTAACATGAAGCATATGTAATTGAAGCCTTCAGAAAGTGTTATAGTATCCTGGTAATAACTGCCAATAAATCTCACTCGGGAAGTGAAACTTATCTGACCTACCAAGGAATGAAGTATGCAACAGTATTCAAGATCACCTTGCATATCTCTCCCAGACACTTTCAAACATCTAAATACCAGGACAATAATAGCCTCATTCTTGCATACAAATTGACCCCAGGTTAGAAAGGATGCTGGGACTGATTTGTGAGGAATAAGTAGCTGGGCTTAATAGCCCAGTGAGGTACATGTAGGCTAAGGAAAACCCCCAATTATCTATAAATTATTGAAGAATAAGAAGGAAGGGAAGGGGTTGTTCTGATTTATGTAGTAATTGAAATAGTATTGATAACATTAAAAAATAGGAAGAAACTTAGGTATGGAATAGATCCTTATTTTGTACAATTCTTTTCTCAAATGATACTGAAGACACTGGAGGAGAAATGGTATAAAGAACAAGCATTACAACCTTTAAATTCAGAGCAAGACAAGTTCTAGCATCTTATTGTAAGAAGTTGTCTTGTATTAGGCATGTAAAGCAAAATAGTATGTTCTTCAAGATGCCTTGCTCTAGCTACTTTGACACATTTTTATTGCATTTTCTTCAGTGTTTCTCAATTACAGCTAAAAATTACTCCCAATAGTCCTGCAAGGAAACTGAAAACTCACCCTTCAAATTTGGGGTGAAAAGCCAAGAAGCAGGCAAGGGGAAAGGGAAGAAAAGGTGTCATGACAAACTTACAGATTTTCCTAAAAAAAAAGTTTTTCAGGAGCTTTGTTAGCTGCTGGCTGAAGCTCCTTGTTCCCAGGTAGCTGTGGTAAAATCACATTGGAAACACCTCTGCTGCTTTCATTATGAGCAATATAGGGAAGTAAATACTTGAATTACCATAGTTTATTCCACCAGCCTAAAGTCCTTGCTTTTTATGTTACAAGAAAACCTGACTTACAAGAATGATATTTTCTTAAAAAGCAGATTTTGAACTCTGAATTCTTCAGGTATCTTGATTTAAAAAAGAAAAACAAACAAAAAAACCCCAACAAACCACCAAAAAAACAGAATGTGTTGTTAACTTTAAGGGAACCAGACTGACCATATTATTTCTGTTTGGGGAACTGATGTTAAAACAGGAGCAAAAGGAAAATCTGCAGAAAATATTCCTTGAACAAAAAAGCTAATAATGGATGAATAGATACCTATCAACATCTCTGCCAAGTACTTTTCAGTTGTAATTGTAATATCATATAAAACTGCGTCTTCTATAATGAGGGAAATCACAGGGTGTGCATTTTGAGGTCTTTGAAAATTATGAGAGAAAAACTATATGGCAAGGGATGTGCTGAGTACATAGAATATATATCTGTATGGTTTTTATTTGAATTAACAAGTTAATCCCTATACTTTAGTTTTGGAATGTATTTGTTGGTTGTCTTAGTATATACTCAGGTTTCCATCAATGAAAATATTTCAGAAAAAAGGCAGCTGGAACTATCTTTTGTGTGGAGGCTTAAATTTTTTCCTTAGTTGCTGGGAACAATTAGTTGCAGGGACTAATGAGATATTCCTGTCTTCCAATTCTCCCTCATCAGTTGTTGTCAGTAATTAGTTTAAAAAGAAAAAAGTTTCTAAATATACAACTTTGTCATCACTTTTATGTAACAATTTCTTTCTGAAGTATGATAGCCAGCTATGCCATATAATCAAAAAGAATTAAGTCAATGTGAACAAATCCTATCCCATTCCCCCCCACTGTCCTGCAGGTGGTGTTAAATTTATCCAAGTGAGAGGTCCATGTTTTTGCTTTAAATCTCACACTACTTTGAAACGCAGTAAAGATTGCACTGCCAGCCATTCTCTGTTTTGGTAGACACAGCAGACACGTGTCGTATCATTCTGATAGTTTTACAAAGGGTGCTAAGTTCTTTCACTGCAGCTCAGAAGATATTTTGCAGTAAACTGATGTGACTATCTGCTATCTTTTAACTATTGTTTTTAAGCCAGAAAAAGAGTGAGTTCCATCTTCCAGTCATGCTAGTGTTTTCTAGGTTTCTGGCAAGGGAAAAAAACAGAGGTTGACTTTCTTACCCTCTCAGATTTGGACCATCCTTTTTAGTTTCACTTTTGCATCTCATGCTGTTTGATAAACTGGGAAAATACTTTTATATACAGTTTGACCAGAACTTAGTAAGGAACTAAACACTGCACTGGACAGCAGTTTGTTTCCCAGTGTCTGNTATTTAAGTGCTAGAAAATCCAGACTTCAAGATTAATAAGTACTTCTGTATCAAATTATGTGTTTCTTACTAAATATTATGAAAGTGTCACGGAGCTGCATTCAGTTCTGCTTAAAAAAGAAAAGTAAAGAGAAAATGGTAGACAAATTTTGTAATGGCTAAATAAATAAGCACACAGTGTTATGGTATATTTAGGTTATGCCAAGCTCTGTGAAATAGGTTGGATAGTCCACTGTTTCTCCAAAACAGGAAAAATGCATTTACAAGTTGTATGTATACTTGTTTTAATACCCCTTGTTTCCTTGCTATTAGTGATACCCTCTTTTAAATGTACCTAAGTTTGTTCCAGTAGCTATCTTCTTTTAGGCTGCGAAACTTGAACATCAACAGAACTGCTAAGAAAATATCTTCGTTAGTGACCTTTTTTCCAATACATTTACTGTTTCAGGACAGCTTTTTTAGTAAGACAAGCAGTTCCAGTGTTGTTACTAAAAGCTAAATTCATACTGTGTAATAGTATGAAATAACATTTGGGAAATTCTTCAGCTTATATGGAACCTGTTACAAAAATCTTAATCCTTTCCCCCTTGCCATTTTAGAGGCAATGTGAAAGTGTTTTTCACTTGGCATAATTATGAGGGTGGAGTCCTTTTAAAATCATGATAAATGCATTCATCTGTTGTTTTGGGAATTTAGTGATCAGTCTTCAACATCCAGAAACAGAACAACCTATATAATGACTAATATTATATCTTTTATGGCATTTAGGTGAGCTCTCAATTCTCAATTTCAGTTATTAGTATGTATTTGTATACATTATAAAGACTGTGAAGTGCATTCAAAAACTGTTTAGTGCAAAATGAAAAGTCCTGCACACTTCAGAAAAATTGTCAGTAGAACAAATAGCCCAGAAATCTGTTGAATAAGAACATGTTGATTTAGATAAAATCCAGGACAAATTGAACTAGAATAATGCATGTTCAGGACTCACTCTTTCTGAAAATGGAGCAGTTCAGTTTAAAAGTTCATACAGCTATTCTCCCAGACACCTTTTATATGAAATGCTAGAGTTCATAGATTTCAAGATCCTAAACTGGAAAGTATATTTTATCCTGAATCTGTGATTTATAGTGATAACACTTAAGTAGTATAATTGATGATATGACACAGTCACAGTATCTTAAAAAACTCTATAGTTTGCAAAGCACAACATATAACTGTGTTTCTGGCCATGCTGCTTGGAAAGAGAATTTTCAGTGTGTCTAAAGATGCATCTTCACAACGTATATGTTGCTTCTGGGTGCTGTTAAAATACAAGTTCCTTAATAGTACTGAAGGATCTGTCAGAGTTGATTATTTCACTGTTTTTCATTACTTGTTTAGAGGATTTCAAGTTTCTCCTTTTGTGTTGTCCTAGAGTGGTTTGGGGTTTTTGTATGCATGCAGAACCAAATGTGTGACATTCTGTCTGGGGCAGAGCTCTGTCCTGCCTCACACATGGTACAGTGGGAGCAAGGCCTTTCTGAATATGCAGACAAACAGTAAATTTTAAAGAAGTATAACTGTGATGACATTTAGATTTTCAGCTCTTCCACAGAAATACCCAGCAGCAGTATGCTGGCATCATGCCTGCAATTTCCAGAGGGAACTACCACTCTTATCCATCACTTTCAGTTATTCTTAGAGGAAAAATTACTGGAAGAACATGTAGCCCCCCAGCGTCCCCCCCTTTTTTATTTTTCTTTTTATTTTCTTTTTAGGAAAGGTACACTGGATGACAGCTAGAATCTTTATGGCCAAGAGTTGTGTCTGTTGTAAGATAACTGCAAAGTGGTAGGGAAAATTGTAGAAAACTGAAGATAATGGATCTGAGATTTTATACCTTTGTTTGGTCTGGGAGTATAATTTTGGCTGCAGAATGTTTGCGTGAGAAGACTGTGTAGTGTCAGGATGGGTAGATAAAGACAGTACAATAATGTAGTTATCCAGGTAAGAGAAAATGAATCAACAAGAGGTTTGTACAGTGTGTGCACAGGCTACTGTTCCCATGGGGCACAATCGCTTATGAATATGCATCTCTCTTACCTGTGATTATTTTGAACTTTTATTTGAAAGTGTACTTGTCAAATTATTTGGTTGGTTTATGCTGAAGATCCTAATGTCAGTATGTCAGAGAAAATTAAGCTCCTGCACATGTTGGAATAGGTAACTGAGTGGAGTAGAGTCAATCCCACAGGTGTTCTTGACAGTGAGAGGGGCTGCAGTATGAGATGTCAGTGTCAGAACTGTATGGAAATCCTCGATCTGTGAATAGGGGAAACTTTTTTGTTTGGTGGTTGTTTGCTTGTTGCCTGGGGTTTTTTTCTTAAGTAACTTGCACAAAGGTATCCTATTAACATGTTTAAGGATAGTTTGAAACTTTTCTTGTTTTCCTCCTAGTCTTTCCCTAAAGAAGTAGCTTGTTCCAGCTTGTTTTTTTCCAGCTTTTATTCTCCCATCAAACATACTTGTCCTGGGCTTTTGGTTAAAAATGTAAAAAACAGGGTAGTCTCTTTTAAAGCCTGGAATATTGCTCTTAATGACCTTGGCAAAAAGAAGGTGCTTTGAAACTTAGTAGGAGGATGAGTTTTTTCATTAACCTTTTAGCTCACCGTGTGTGTTTCCAGGCACAACCCACAAGGAAGGTCCCAGAGATGTAGGAAAGAAGACAAGGTGACAATCTCCCTAACAGGAGGAGGATGCCACATTCCCTAGATGCCCCATTTACATGAGGGGAGGGCAGGTCATCTCTACCTCTCATTTTTCTGCATTATTAAAAAGTTTGCCTGTTGATTTCTTCATTGTTAATAAACTGTGGCATGCTAAAGGAATTCATCCCAAATACTCTTTGTTTATTGCTGTACAAGCATGCATCACAAACACTTTACGAAAATCCAAGCTAACTCCTGGAAAATGTGGGTAGGTTTCTCTGGACAAAAACCCAACCAACGAACCAAAAAAAACCCCAAAAAAACCCCAAATGAACAACAAGCCCAAAAACCAAAAAAAGTGAAACACTTTAAAGTTAAATGGATAAAGGATGCAGAATCTATAAAAAGCACCTGGTCTTGCCGTATAAAGAGCAGTAAAGTACATTACTGCTTGAAGTAAATAAGAGGTAATAATACAAAGGGAGTAATGTTGTTACTCTTTTTCTTCCTTTGAAGGTTACTTTTAGAAGTTTGAAGTCATTCAGTCAAAAATGGTCGATATTGGATTTAATATTACATTATTGTGTAATTACATTTACTGGCCCTACTGCTTGGACTGGGTTGGTTAGGTCGTGCCTGTTGCCTCCATCCCTTTTTGCTACACTATTTATTACAGTTTTGTTCTTTTTTACAGCAATCTGGGACATACTGTAGCTGTGAGAGTGAGAATAAATTCAGAATTCAAGGGTATTTGATAAAAGAATTGGGTGACAGAACCTTCCTCTGTGTGTAGTTAAAAATCAAAAGTAGTATGTTCTAGTGTTCTTTTGACAATTTGATTAATTACCAATTTATAAATTCTAAAAGGGTTTGGTAATTAAAATAACATATGTATACATTTTTGTGTTATGTCAGCCTGAAGAATTTGACATTCAAACATGTGCATGAATTAGGTTAACTACTTTTGGACCTTCAGTTTCAGGAGAACTGGGGTGGGTCATTTTCTTCATCCGGTCACCTCGTCGGTCATCATGTGTGCCTCCCTCTGTAGTTATGGTGATTGAACAGAAGCCTTCCCCTGCTGATCACCCTTGCCATTCTGCTCCCAATTTGGACAGGTTCCTTTTTCAGTGAGTAGGGTTTTCTGTTTCATCTGTATTAAGCCTTTCCCCCTACAACTTGACAAACTACAAAGTTAACACATGAACTGGGAAATACACTGCTATTAACAGAATGCAGTTTTTTATTCATATAGATGAGTGAGCAGCAAGAGGACTCCATAGGTGATAGCTACTACTGCATTTTTCTTGTTTTCCTCCTGACTTCTTATCTGTTTGCTTTTCTGTGGGCATAAAATACATTTTCCTGCTGTGAAAAAACCTGAATTGTATTATTACGCTTGTTTTTAAAATCAAATTCAATTCTGAATGATCAGCTGTTCTATTATACACAAAAGCTATTATTAGCACAGATGCCTGTGAGTCTTTGCAAAGGGTCTATAGGAAGGAAACGGTTATGGTGAAAGATCAGCTGTTAAAGCTGAAAAATTAGGTGGGCCAGGAATAACAGAGGCTCTTCTCCATGTTAACAATACTGAAATTTTAAAAATACATCAATTACCACTTCAGTCAGACTTTCCTACATTTGTAGCCTGTGTAATAGAAAATATGGGCTTGTAATACAGTTACAAATATAGATACAATATAAAACTTGCAGCTTAGCTTTTTGAAGGATTTGTGTCCAAAGCTTGTTTAATATACATTTCAATGTTAAATTAACTTTGCTATGTCTAGACAAGTATTTGTTCTGCTCTATTCCTTTGAGGCTTTTTCTGCTCTACTAGTTCAAGAGCCCTCCCCACCACCAGACCATTCACAAGCATGATCATACAATCAGGGAAGAGGATCAAATCTGAGCTGTTTACAGAAAAATAATAAATACACTGAGAAGTGAAGGTACTGTTTAATTTCATCAGTAAATGAAGGGTTTAAAAATTCATAGTTTGTGCTGAGATGATCAAGGACTGTCAGCATTGATTCTTCTGTATTTTTGCTTTCCCTATCATTTTAAACCGTTTAAAATATGAGTACAACATATGGATGAAACATGGGACAGTAACTGTTAGGATCTAAGGCAGTGTATCCTTGGTTATTGGGTCTGAACACTTGTATTAGCTTGTACAATGCCTTTGTATGTAAACGGAAAGTTGATTTAGTGAACTAAGAAAAGCTCTAGATTTCTGGTATTTAGGTACCTTCTTTTTTTTTATTTTTCCTGGCAGTAAGTTTCCATGCAAAAGCACATTTAAAAACTGTTTCTGTAGATGCCTTATCAGGCCTTTTTGTCAGCAGATTGATAATTTTCTTTCTGAAGAATGATCGTTTTACTTCCAAAGTGCAATGTATCTACCTATTTTCAGGACTTTGGAAATCTGAAAGTGAGATATCAGCTGGATTTGAGGATATTTGCCTGAAATGTGCAGCACAGATAAAACATCTTCCTTATCTTCCTGATACAAAAGAAGGGAAGGGCTGTTGTTTAGGATAATGTCTATTCACAGTTTTGTGTTTAGAGCTGTTTATCTGTTTTCTTTTAGTCAATATTTTTACTTTTCTTACTCACATGCTGTCTGGCAACAAATTGCAGTCTCAGACCCCGTGGACTACTGGAATGTTTTGAGTACATTATGATCCTGGGTTGAGAGAGGATGAATTGACAGGTTGAAAGTATTAATAGAATAATAATTAAAAACATGTAAAGATTGAAGCTGCTGGAAAAGATGTTTGCTCAGGAGAAGTGTAGAGTTTGTCTGTTACTCTGCTCCTAATCTAAACTGCATGAAAACTACTGAAGAAACATATAGGTTTACCAGTATAGTATTAATAGATAAAACTTTCACTTCATGAAAAGCATGAGAGAGGCAACAAATTAAAAGACCAGTGTTTGCTGGGCCTCACTGTGTGCTGGTGGGAAACCTCTGTGGATCACACAACAGATGGCATGGCAGCAATCTGGGAGTAGAATCAAATATTTTGCACCCCATAAGTATTTTCTATGGGCAGGACTTCATATTGTAATCGACCTTATAAAAATTAAAACTGATGAAAACAAAGTCTTTATATTCTTAAACTGTATTTCCCAGTGTATTTTATAAATTGTTTATATTTGTTCCCTACTGACTTTTAAGTTAGATTAATTTTGGAATGTATTTTAAATAGAGACTGTAGACTTGTTGGTATTCATAGTAGACACATCTAAACATAATTATTCCCCTTTTGGCAAATACCAGATTCTGTAGTTGAGCTAAAGATACTCTTTGCTATAGAGCCTTAGGGATTACACCTGAATTTCATTAAGGAAGTCTAAGTAATATCCAGAGGAATCTCCCCATGTAGAATTGCTCCAGACTGGTTAGGACAAGATGGGATGCAGCTCTCCCCCCAGCCCCCAAACCAGTTGTATTGTTTGCTTTTTGTAAGAATAAAATTGTATTGAAATGAACAGGATATTGTCTGTGAATAATTCAGAGAGTGAAGACAGATCTATTGTGCTGGAGTTGCATTTTCAAGGCACGATATGTTTCATAAGCTTTTTTTTTTTTAAATAAAATTGTCAGATTTTAACTGAATACAAAGAATTGATGTACAATACAGGATGTTGGGAAATTGATTAGTTATAAGAACACCAGTTGAAGCTTAGTCTGCTTAGGTGACTGAGAATTCATGGGCTTTATTCAGTTATCCATTTGTCTTCTGGAGAAGAATTTTGATACTGTACGTTCATTCACACATATTATTTGTTTATGAATAAGATAAAGCTGTGAAAATGCTTAAGGCTTGTGTTCTATTCTATTCTATTCTATTCTATTCTATTCTATTCTATTCTATTCTATTCTATTTATCTGTTGTATCTATCTATTGCGTTCTGTTCTATTCTATTTAGGGAGAAAGAGTAGTGGTCATCTTAGTTTTTTCTTTTTCTCCTAAACCTGCTGCTGTGCATAACAGAGCCCACTTTAAGAACTAAGTTATGGTGGTAAGGGTATTTATTACCTGTGCTTCATGCCCTGCCAAACTGGAAACATGAGAGGACATTTTTGTGGTGTCCAAAAACTAAATGTTTGACAGAGATTTCAAAGTATTCGTTATTAATCCTATGTGCTGCATTTTTGCTTTTTGCATTTTGGCATTTTTGCCATATGCAATCACTGTCCTGGCATTTTTTATTTTGAAATTAGAGAGTTGTCGAAGTTCAACAGAGCAGTCTGCTGGACCATGTTAGTGGTCAGTCCAAACTTTGAGTTATCTTAATGCTTCCTTTCTCACAACCCATTTCTGCACAGTATAGAAAAACTTCTGTATTTGTCAGTTTCCTCTTAAAAACAGAGTAACAAAACTGCTCTATCTCACTCACCAGGCACTAAAGTACCTGAATCTGAAACTTCTAAACAAGTTTCTTTTCTGGGAACACTTACGTGGTGTTTGTCAATTTGTTAAAGCTTAGAATAGATGCAGCTCGGGGATGATAGTTGTGCAAATGTATTCCTGCAGACAAGACCTTTAGAAGTTTACAGAAGGATTCCAGTTCTGTTTAAGGTTCTAACTAGGTAAGTTCAAGGCTTATATAGAGAAAACATTTCTTGAAGATCATAGCTTTCAGTTGGCTTGGCCAACCGTTCCAGACTATCGTGCAGTAATGAATTTCCTGTCATTAAGCTGACTGCTTCCGCAACTAAATGGATGTTTTTTTTTTCTCTCTCTGAATTAAAATACCTTGGAAAAGTATATATGACATGTAATGAAAATTTCTAAGTAAGTTCTCTGTTGTATAAAGTTGAGATAGTGATAGTCTGCTGAAGATTCAGGTGAGCCCTGTTTATGTCTGGTATTGTACATGATGTTATGAGAGGCTCTATACAATTAGTTATTCTAAGTTGTAATCTTGATAGATAGATTTATTACCAGTAGAACAAGTTCACATTAGGAGGTCTTCATATTTAAACAACTTCTGGCGTTTTTACAAATGTCTTATCAGAACTCTTAGCGCTGGGATTTTACAAGATGAAGACTTATAAGGTTTTTGCAGGCTGATGACTGACTATTATAAGGGAGTTTTGCTGCTGTTTCATCATGCAGACGGTGTCTGAATTTTTCAGGGGAAGTGCAAATTTGTTGTACTTTTGGTAGTTCTTTCAATATTAATGCTTCCCACTTTGAAAAGCTCTTTTCTTTTTTTTTTTTTTCTTTTTTTTTACTTCCATCTACTTCAATTTATTTTTTTTCCTGAAATAGAAAGGTAGAAAGTGGGGGGAAGCCTTTTGCTCACTCCTTGGAAAGTTTTGGAGACTTGAGCAAGTTATAAGCTGTTGAAAATTGTCATAGTCTGTCTAGCTTTTCCTTTGTACAGTGTGTTCCTGGATTCCTGCCAAAATCACTAAGCATTATTAGCACAACACTTGAACCATCTTAGTGTCTTGCGTCAGTATGACACACACAATTTAAACTCCAGACAGGACGCAGATAAAATAGTGGTGGCTACGGCTGCAGCTGCTTTCCTCCCTCTAAATACCCTTTGGCCCAGACAAAGGTGTCCTGGGGCAGGTAATCAGAAGAGCATGAGATCAGGTGTCATGTCTGCTGACTGATGTTAATAATCTGTGTTTTCCTAGTCACTCTTTACCAAGGAAGGAATTCTGACCTACCCAAAGTTACTTGTTGTGAATCCTCCCCAGCATCATTCTTCTGAAAGTGCTTAAATACTGCAACCCTTAAACCAGGAATAAACCCCTGAAACAGGGAGTTCTTGGCCTGTTCTGTCCCGTGCATTGTTCCTACTGTAATCAACTGCCTTACGGGAATGGTGGATTTCTGCAAAGGAAAATTAAACTAAAATTGAGAACGTCTGTCTTTCTAACTGGATTATTGAAAAGTAGATCTTTGCTGGTTAGATATAGTGTCAGGCAAATTGTGTGGTTATGCTTTATTTATTTGGTCTAAGATGGAGACCTTGTTCTCCAGAGACTGTTCACTTGCATGGAATCAAGGAGGCATCTTTACAGAAAATAGGATTTGATGTATATAATTATTTTAGTATTTTAATGACAATTGAGAGGACAAAATGCACTCTGCATAAGCAGATTAACCCCCTATTTTACCTGCTTCTGAGTGCTTGCTTTTACAACCTTATTGAAATTTCAGGAGCAGAGGATGGTAATTGGTGTGGGAGTTGCCCAGTTAACATATGAAGGGACATTGCTGCTAAGACTTTCTTTTAGAGAAACAGCTTTAAACTTGTTTTAAATAGTGAGACAGAGACAATATTCTGGCTTGATGCACAGTCAATAGATATGGACAGCAAAGGAGTAATGTTTAAGCCAGTTTGGACCTGGAAGCAGCCATGGACTCTTGGAAAGGTTTTTTTGGACTTGAGGAAGAGTGAGCTTGGCAGTGCCACTGCTGACTGTGCTATGACTGTGTTCATTCACAGAGGACATTCTAGTTGACTAGTTTGTGTTTTCATTCTTGCACTGTGTATGTTTATTCCACCTACAAATTCATCAAACTCCTATAGGCTAGATGAAAAGGTGTAATGGAATGGATGTGTCAGGGAGGCTGGATGCATGACATACCTCCTTCAGAGAAGAAAGCTTCAATGATCAGATTTGAGAGTTAGAACTGCTGTGGTAGTCTGCTGCACTTTATCAAGTAGGTTGACAGCATAGAAGAAAAGCCAATAGAAAAATCTAGAAGCCTTTAAGAGCTTGGATGGAAATGAGGGAAGCAAGAGAGCAAAGCTGGGCTATAAAACAGCTAGATGTAAAATTTATCTATTTCTCAAAAAATGTAAATGAGTGTATGAAGGTGAAGAGAACAAATAAACAGCAGATGGAAATCATGCAGACTGTAGCAGTCCAAAAAAATAATCACTTTGTCATGGTGTATGACTGAGTGTATCTTTTTTCAAGGCTCCCCACGTCATGCCTTTGAGCGTCTTCTCTAACCAGGTCATGGACAGCCTTGTGATGATGTCCAGAACAGTTTTGTTTTCTGCAGTGCCCCATTTGTTGTCATGTTGAGAACATCTTTTTAATAAATGGTTTTACGTTTTTTGGCCTTACCATCCTCTGAGACTGAATAATTGATTTACAGCAGACCTGCTTTATGTGTGCTCAAACTTAGTTCAGCATGTGCCAAAACAACAATGTTGTGCCAATGTCTCTTGAATTTGTTTATGGAGATAGGAAAACACTGATTGTATTACCCTTTTTAGCTCATGTGGAAATGCATTCAATTATGTTTGTGAAGTACGAGTAAACATTGCAATTCCATGTTAAAAGTTTCAAACTTTTAAGTGGAATAAATGCATTTTCTAATCTAGTGTTGATAATACTGGCAGATAAGGATGATACAGGGTTGTTACATGACAAATGAAGATTACATAGTGATACGTTCTGTTACTTTGGCTGGAGTTGGTTGACGGGCAGAATTTCTTCTGCTATTGAAAAGGGAGAGATATCTTACTTACCTATTCTGTAGTCCCTCATTTGACATAGTGTGAAATTACATTTTATTTTCTTTTGTTTTCCCATGAGTCTGGATTTTGCTGTTTTCTATCTTACAAGTATTGGATGCCTTTCTTTTGATGGATATATCTGCACAATTGCACCTTTTCTATCATCACAGAGCACATTTGATGCACTATTTAAAGTTTTGGGTTTGCAATGTAACTACTGTATTAGAATCAGTAATTTCCTATTACAAAGGTGAGGAAAAAAGAATAATTTCAAGTGAAGACCTAAAGATTATATAAGTGTTTCTGCAGTTATAAACACATAGTTTCTCAGATTGAAACAGAAAGTTTCTTAATGTTTGTTGTTTAGAAAGAATCAGCTACTGAACTTTCTTTTTAGTTTGGATGGAAAATGTTCTTGTACAAAGGAAGGATATTAGTGAAAACCTTCAGAATATGACAAGGAAATGTTCACATTTGCTGGACAAATGATTGATGAAAAGCTGTATATGTAGACTAAGCCTTCTATAGGTGAGAAGTGTATAAGAGTTTAGAGGATTTGGAATGCAGAATACCTGTGTCTACCCACAAACTTGTTTACAAAAGACTGAAGCATTGTGGTGGATGATGTAACATTAGGAAGTATGCCAAGAAAGGTATCACGTAAGGCTTGTCTACATGAAGAACTAGCCCAAAATATCTGTCAAGGAATAGCTCTTCTACAGTAGCTCACTGAGAGGATGTTAAGAGTGCCTTTTTTAGTTCACTTTGAAAGTGGATTTAGCTAAACCACAGAAAAGCTTTTAGTAAGAGTGTCTGAATGGAGTAGCTGTAGTACTTCCCTGTTTTCACAATACCCTCTCCACATAGATTTGCCTNCAATTCAACCTGTACAACTTTCAAGATCATAAAACTCCTCTATTTTTGGCACAGAAAAGGCCAGAACTTTTCCAGACAAGCCAGATGGAAAGTCAGGTTCTGGAATCCTTCAGCTTTTAAGGATGGATCAGAGTAACAAAGCAAAACACATATCATGGACATAGTCAGGAAGTCTAATATATTTTAGTAGCAGCCTGAGAAACGTTTTGTTGAATGATTAATACTCAAAGAGATGGTGCTCAGCAATATCTCTCCAAGAGAACTGAAACCGAACAGGATGCCATTCGAGTTTTCATCCTTGTCACAGTGATCTCAATGGGTCCTTTTAATGTTAAAAAATATAATTTTGTAAGTACTTCAAAAATAAAGATTGCCACTTTCATCAAAGAGGCCTTGTTAGGTGGGTATATTATTCTAGTGTATTGTTTTGCATTTTCACCATAAGAATAAATGGCTTTATAATAAAATTCCCATGTTTAAATTTTTCAGCTGTACATATACTAAGGTTTAAAATATGGTTCACAAACAGAAAATTACATATTTCATAATGAATCCTTTTAAGAAGATGGGTTAAAAATGTTGTCCTCTGTGTAATCCACTAATTCGTTCATATACTGTTCTCATGCTTTGCACTGCTTCAAATAGGATATTTCTGCCTATTCCACAGCAGAGACCTCGTGTGCCATCGGTTTTCAGAACAAACAGAAGGTATTGTGGAGCTTCCCAATGGACTAATGTGCCTTTTTAATGTAGTTTAGGTTCTCACCTCCTTGGGAAAGGTGCAGACTCTTGCCTGTATGTGTCTACTGTGTGAAAACTATTGTTGTGTCAGAAATGGGGAAAACCTTCAGTTTTTGGTGTTTACAGCATGTGACCTGTTGTGGCTGGAGCACCCAGCAGCTCCTTAGGGGGCCCTGCGGCTGTTTGCAGCAGGGTCTGTCAGGCGTCCTCTACATGGAAACCCCTCTGCTGCAGAGAGGCAATCATTGTTTTTGCCTGCCTTTTACATGGCAAAATATTTAGCCTCTGGTTTTGTTAGTAAAATAGTTTTGGGAAATGTATCCCGTGTATCTAAGAGTGGGTCTTAGCTGTAGGACAGGAATAGCCGTTAACGACTGGGAAATTGTCAAAGAACAAAGCTTAGTAAGAGCCAAAATAGTAAAGAAATTGATCTCACTCCTCCACCAGTTCAGTGTGCACATATTATCTGAACACGATGCCACTCATAGTCAAAACAACATAGACAGCTATAATAGATTAAAACCGCTTTTTGTCTTTCTCTTCTTGAAAGACCAAACTTTTCTGTTACTGTGTTTGTGACTTTGCTTCAAGGACATAGGGCTAGACTTTACGGTTTGTTTAGCTATGAAGGGCTGACAGACTAGGGGGGTGGTAAGGGGAGCTTAGTTTTGGAATGTAAATACATGTAGAGCTCTTCTCCTTTTGTTTAGCATCTCTTTAAACTAAGACAAAAAAAATCAGTGAATGAATGAATAGCAGCATGGTGAAATACCTAAATGTTTGAGTTAAAATTTTTGGATGTTTGAAATCCTATTTGGATCCTTTTCCCAGATCGCTGTGCATTCATATGCACTCAGCAGGAAACTTCATGGAGATGCACATTTGGGCAGAAGGTCTTTGGCGGTGCCTTTTTCTTAACTTGTGTCTTTTCTTCTTTTGAAGAAAGTAATGGCTTAAGTCTGACTGAAGAACAATCTTTTTTGTATGTTCCTTATAAGAATTTACTTATGGTTCACAGATTTTACCCACCATCTATGTCTGCACTCCTTTGGATTTAAAACAGCATATATCCCTCTGCAGACAACAGGAAACGCCAAATTAAAGACTTAATGACATACTGCTGAAAGAAGACAAAAGGTGACAAATTATAAAACAGCCAGCTAAACTTTTAAAGAAAACGCTGGAAAAAATCCCACATTCAAACAGCTTGAAAAGGATACGGATATTGTTACACTTGCAGACATGTTAATAGAAATTAGACTGAATCATGCTGAATATAAACTTAAGCATTTTAAAAGAACTAACAGGTTTTGAAAAATAGTAGTTTCCTAGAACAATGAAAACGGACTTCTGAGCTATTTCAAAAAGAGTGAATACTTTAATATGTTTTAATCTTGTTATTGGATGTCTAAACCATGGACTCCACTTTTGTAACTGTGAAACTAGTGAAAATGTGACTTCTACCCTTTAAAAAATATTAACCTCTGTTACTTATGCAAGTGCAGTTGTGTTAATTTTCCCTGCAGTTGTCCCTTGGCTGTGTTCTCCAGACTGGCAGCCTCTGGCTTGATTTACTATGGGTGGAACATCCTTTGATCTCCTGTTGAGTTCTGGAGAGATGGTGGAAAAAGAGCAAGATAACTGAAAAAGAAAAAGGAGGGAGAAACATACAGATGAAAAAGCAAAGTTACAGACCTTTCCTCTCCTCCGATCCTAGAGGCCTTGATCCTCTAATTTATTTAATCATTTTAATGGTTACTTTCTTTGATGGTAAATGTTTTATGTTTTAGTATCCTGGATGCCATGAACTTAATTTTGGACTGTAGCATTTGGTAACATAACAGGAGGTGCTGCTTTTGGTAAGGAAACAGAATGTGAATACTTTTCAGCTGAAAGATTTGAGAACAGTTTTGTTGCATTTACATTTGCTGCTGCTCCCAGTTTACCTTAGGGATTGGTACTTAAAGGGTTACCTATTCAGTAGCTTACTCATAGAAACCTGAACTCAGATGAGAGGCAATATGTCAGTAACTTCATAATAAACGGTCATCATGATAGGATTGGTGCATCTTTTTATTCTTATGTTCTTAAAATTATGTTTTTATATTCTTGCCCCTGCCACTGCAATATTTAGAAATACACAGGACCCATTTGACTGATAAATGCTGTTGATGCAAATGTGTTGAGGTTTTTTGTTGCACGGGGTTGTGGGGTTTTTGTTTGGTTGGTTGGTTTTGGTTTTGTTCTTTTCATTTGGTTTGGTTGGAGGGGGGGGGGGCTTGTTTGGTTGGTGTTTTTTTAAAAGAGGAACGATTGCTTGGTGATTCCTAGTGGAATCCTACTGCATATTAAGAGAGAGAGAGAGAAAGAGAGAGAGAGAGAGGTCTTTATTCCTGTCTTTGGCTCTCAGGAAAAGAAATGTTTAATAAGGAACATTTGCAGACCTTTGTGAAGTGTTCTAATTCTCTTTATGATGATAAATTCCATTGCTCACCTAATACTTAAACAAGAATCTTCATTCTCTGTGTATGCCTTTATACTTAAAGAAGCATGAGATAGATATTTGTTTTATATATCTATATATAAATATAGGTATTATATATCTATATACAAGACCCAGTCATCTGCCAGTGTGCTAGGGATATTCTGACCCGCTTTATCTCCTTTTTAGAAATTGTCTGCATCCATCTGCTGTTTGTGTTGTTACACATGCATTCTAAGCTCTGGGGCTGAGTCTCTGTTTCATATGTGCAGTGTCTATTGCAATGGGTACAAGTCAACAGCTGCGCATCAGATAATGCAGTAAAACAAAATAATTAACGAGTGTGTGTGTGTCAGACGAGCTGCTGTCATTGTGAATGTGCAGCACTAAGAAACATTGTGAGATGAGTGAAAGACAGAAGACCCACCAAGTCATTTTTCGTTCTTGATAATGTGAGAGGCCAATTTAATTTCTTTGGCTTAAAGCTGAACTGATACATTTACCCCACCTCTTCTCATATGGAAAAAAGTTTGCCATTGCAAAAGTACTCCTTTTTGACTGCTTCATCAGTTAGAAACTTGATTGATTTTTAGTTGATCTTGCTTTTATATAGTGTTAAAGTCCATTTGATATTCGTCTTTTAATACTTTGCTCCTCAAAATGTTTTTAAGCTGAAGCAGTACCTAGTCTTTTTAAAAAATATATAAAGAGTCAAACTCAAATCATAGTAATTTCTTGATGGTCTGTGGTCTCGAGGGTATTATCCAGGCTAGTTTTTAAGAACTGAACAGCCACTCTGTATTTATGTGCATTGTAGGAGAAATACACATTTGTGAACTCTCTTGGGCTGGAACTGAGTTGTAATAGATGTCTGTACCGCACATCATGTAGTGGGGCCCCAGTCTCTAGTGGGGTTTGTAGATTCTACCATGATAAAAATAATAAAGGAGGATCTTCTTAAAAAGATAATTTAACCTCAGGGTGTTGCCTTTTTGTGTATGCATTTATATATGTGTATATATATATATATATATATATGCACACA
>VXBX01000275.1:114378-146837 GCA_013400415.1 Scytalopus superciliaris | reverse complement strand
TTTTTTTTTTTTTTTTTAAGTAATGTTAAATTTGCTAGAGCAACATCTCTTGTTTTGACTAGTGGAAGATCTAAAAATACACTACTGTATTGACTGAACTAATTACATTTCAGTTCTAGCCACTACCATCTGGATCTCTCTCTTTCTGGTTACATTTTCATTGCACAGATTGTGCGAGTGATTAGTACCATGAGCGGGTTGTCCAAATTTTGTTCTGGGTGTTAGCAGCAGCTCTGCAGAGCTGCATGCAAGTTGCTGTGCCCTTTGTCTTCTACTGTGGATACTGTGTTTCAGTCAGGGAGTCCCCGGGTCGGTCAGCAGGGATGTGGAGAAACGGGAGGATCCAGTGGCAAGCTGCCAGGGTAGCCAGGACCCACCTTCTTACCAAAAGAGGCACCAAGGAAACTGGGCTTCTCTGATTTGGCAAAGAGAGTGCTAAAACACAAGCAGAATAGCTGCTTAAACTTGAGATGTGGTTAGAAATATAATGAAATCAAACTCTTCTTGGTAGAGCCAGGTGACATAGGGAGTAATAGCCAGAAGTTGTGGCTTGGGTGCTCAGACTGGACATTGGGAAGGAGTATCCCCCAGGAGAGTGTGGCTGCAGTCAGACAGAAGAATTATGGAGTCTCTCCTTAGACTTTTCAAGACTCATGAAGATAAAACCACAGCTGACCTGCCAGATGACCATGTTATTCTGGTCCCTTGCTCACTGAGTGAGCTGCAGATGTCCCAGTTTGCTTTGCTGGGGTTCCCTGTCGCCCATGAGCAGAAACTGTGTGGAATCTGTGATTCCTACCAGTGAATCACAAGCAAAACTTTCTGCTCAAGACAAGTGCTCTGCCAGGCCACACATTTCATCTGTGGTAAGTAGCCATTATGTAACTGAACCTTTCTCTCTCAACTTTTTCAACCTATGCATCACTTAAATTGAGAATTTTACATTCCTGGCTGTACTGTGTAGCAGATACCTGAGTGGTACACTTCATTTGTGACAAATTGCAGGCCAAGGGGCGTGCTGCCAGAGGGAAGCCTAGCTGAAGCTATCAAGTTCAGGCTGAAGGATTTCCTGTGCTTTAGTGAAAGATTCTGTTCAACACATACTCATTAGGCAGTAGTGCTTGCATGAGGTCCTAGGGTAACCCTTGAAAATGTTGTGTGCTTCTCTGTTCTTTCTGCTGTTCCTAAGGTCATTTTTGCATAGCCTTTTTTGTCTCATTCTTGTAACATACAGCTTTTTGCTGTTAGCAGAATGTCTCAGGTGATGGCTTGTGGATAAAACACTGAAACCAGAGAGAAAATAGGATGTCGTGGCTGGCCCCATCCATGAAAAGCAAAGCTCTTTTGTTTACATGCCTAATAAGGAGTGAGGTAGTGTTGCTTCTGAACAATGTATAGAAAGTTTTCAAAACATAGTATGGTTTAAATTGTATCAGCCCAAGTCACATGATTTGTTGTAGAAAGTGTTCAAAAAGTGGTGACCTAAGGTCATGCAGACTACCAGTATCAGCAAAAATGTTGACTTTTTTTATTTGAGCCAGCCAATAGTTCAAGAACAAGCACATTTTGGTGGAAGCTGTCAACAACAAATAAGGTATGAAGCAGTGCTGATCAACTGGGAGCTATGTACTGCAGTGAGGTATGAAAAATTCTCAACAATTCCAGTGATGCATGGATTGAAAAGGTCAATGGAGAAAGTTTAGTTTACTTGGTGGATTTTAAAAAAAAAATTTTTTTTTCCTTTTTTTTTTCTCAGCCCTTTGGCTGAGTCTTTGGCCACTTTTTCCTCATTTCAAGCTGCAAATTTTCATTCCCAATAGTTGTACTAACACTGCTGTTGGAACTTGAGGCTAGAGATGTCTTTGCTGTAAACAGAATCACTGAAATTTTGCATCCTTTGAGACACCCTTCTGCCTTTTCAGAGAGAGGTGTTTGTTCTAGGGTCTAGATGTTTGTCTCCATGGTCCATTTTACAGCTCAGCCACACTGTGCTGTAACAAAGGAAGGGTAGAAATTTCTTTCAGTCATTCTGTTGCAGAGCCTGGCAAGTGGGTTACTTCCCAAGAAGTGAAAACTAGTTCTGCTTCAGCACTGCTAGCTGTTTTCTATCCTATTATACTGCCCAACTGTTTGCTAACCAATGCTACATTAACATCTAATACCATTTTCTCCTTAAATTATTTTTCTTCTGTTTACAAAGCAAGGCTAAAACATTTTTTTAAATTTTTTGTGTAGGTCTGTTTTCTGTGTGTAGCCATTGGGCCAAAGCAGCTTCTCTTCAAGAGGGATCAAAAACAGTTTGCCAGTGATAGCATGACATTTATGACTTGCTCCATGGGGCATAATTAAGCATGGAATTCAGCCCCTTCTTGCAGAATAACTTTGACACATCTGGTTTAAACAGTTTTAGTGCAGTGAAGAGATAAGTGGAAGTTTCTCTGCACAGTAGATTAGTTTCAGATGAGGTATAGGATCTCCTCAAATTCAGGTTCACATAAAAAGTACACCAGTTGGACAGCCACCCAAGAAAAGTGCATAGTCATCCACAGAATATGTTAAAGGTAGGCCTGCATTGCCATAAAATAGAACAGAAAAAAAAACAAATGTCTTATCGCAGTCCCAGAAGGAAATGTAGGGTAATTGCCCAGAAAAGAAGGACCAGTCCTGAATTCTTTTACAAAATCCCTATTCTTTCCTTGCCTTCTTTGCCAGAGCACCTCTGATCCAGTTTTATTCCATGTTCCCCTTCAGTATGTTCATGTTTTTACAGATATAGCACGTTTTATGGCATCCACTAAAGTTATCTGCTGTGAAATTCAATTATTTAAATACTTTGTCCTTTTGTTACCCTTTTCTAATGGATTGCCAATACATATTGCTTTCTCATCAGATACTGATAGTCCCTTTAGTAGACTTTACTATTCTGTAAAATGGTGATGAACACACAATATGTCTTAGAGGTAGTGAAGTACAAAGTACTTGTTTCAGCACTTTGCTCTCAAATAGAAAAATAAAGTTTGTGTCTGCTTAATACTCACAAGACTATCTCAGTGTCTAAGTCGTGTTCCTTGTAGATAACTCTCTGAACATTCAGACATACTATTGCTGCATACATTTTAAGAAAATGTTTTTATTCATTTTGAGGGACTGTTAAGCTGTGGGGGAAGCGTTTAGTAATATATTTGTGCATTAAGGCAGTATTTGTGAAGGCCTCATGAAATCTGAAGAACTGTGTTTATTTGCATTAGAAGTTAGGATACCTGGTCTAAATGCCTAACTGCTGGAAGTTAGCAGTCTGTCATAAATAAAGGACAGCCCATCAGCAGGAAGATTAATTTTTATGTAAATTATTTCTATTTCACATTTTACTGGTTAAGAAATCTTCGATTTTATGTTTTGTCAGAGAAGACTGGTTGAGAATCTGAGAAATATGGTATTTAGGTGGCTGTCATAAAGTCTGTGAGGTAGCTCAGGAGATGTCTCATTTTCTGCACAGACTGCAGAAATACAGTACTTCTTGACTAATCTCTGTGTGGAAGTCAAAATTACATAAAATATGTTGAATGAATGCAAGTATGCTAGCAAGGTACTTTGGTCTGCCATCTCAGCGGGGGTAGGGAATGGAGATCCATGTGGCAGCAGAGGTTATTGATGTGTTAGAAATCATGGAAGCACCTTAGAATGGTCACACAGAAATTATGACTTCTTCCTCCCTCAGAAGGTGGTGGGATCAGTAGTCCAGCTGAAGGGCATCTACACCAATGCACACAACATGGGCAACAGACAGGAGGAGCTGGAAGCCTTCACACAGCATAAAAGTCACGACATAGTTGCCATCATGGAAACATAGTGGGAAGACTCGCACAGCTGGAGTCCTCTAGTAGAGGGCTGTAAACCTTTCAGAAGGGATTGGTAAAGAAGGAGAGTCAGTGGGGTAGCCCTGTATGTGAAGGAATGTTTTGATCTTGTAGAGTTTAATGACAGTGACAATAGGATTGAGTGTTTATGGGTAAGGACTGGGGTAAGGCTGACAGAGCTGATACTGTGGTGGAAGTCAGTTGTAGACTGCCCAACCAGGATGAAGAGGCAGGTGAAATATTCTGTAAGCTGTTGGGAGAAGTCTCACGATTACTGGCCCTTGTTCTTCTGGGGGACTTCCACTTACCACATGTCTGCTGGAAGGTCAATATAGTGAAGACCAAACAGCCTAAGAGGTTCCTGGGGTGTGTGGAAGAGAACTTCCTCACATAGTTGGTGCATGAGCCCCCAAGGGAAGATGCCCTACTACNGCCAGATGGGATCCACCCAAGGGAGCTGAGGGAGCTGACGGAAATGCTCACCGAGCCGCTTTGCATCATTTACCAGCAATTCTGGCTAATCTGCTAACCCAGACGACCTCCCTAGAGGCTGGGAAATGTGATGCCANTCTTGGGCACAGTGACCATGAAATTAAAGAGTTTTTGGTTCTCGGATAGGTGAGGAGGGAATTCAGCAGTACTACCATCCTGGACTTCCAGAGGGCAGACTTGGGCCTGCCTAAGGGCCAAGCTGACAGAGTCCTTTGGGAGACAATCCTGAAGGGCAAAGTCCAGGAAGACTGGAAATTGTTCAAGGAGGAAATGTTAAAGGTGCAGGAGCCATCCCCACAAGCAAAAGAACATCCTGGCTGAACAGAGAGCTTTGGCTGAAACTGGGGTGGGGGAAGAGAATTTATGACCTTTGGAAGAAGGGGCAGACAACCAAGGAGACCTACAAGGAAGGATATTGTGAGGTTATCCAGGGAAAAAATTGGAATGGCCAAAGTCTAACCAAAACTTAATCTGGCTACTGACATACAAGGAAATTAAAATNACAACCAGGGGATCAGGCCCAGCCAGCAGGGATTTAGGAGAGGCAGGTCCTGCTTGGCCAACCTGATCTCCTTTTGCGACCAGGTGACCTGCCTGAATGAGGGGAAGACTGTGGATGTTGTCTACCTGGACTTTATTAAACCCTTTGACACAGTTTCCCACAACATTCTTCTAGAGAAACTGTCTGCTCATGACTTGGACAGTTGCACTATTTGTTGGGTAAAAAACTATATGGAGAGCTGGGCCCAGAAAACGGTGGTGAGTGGAGTTACACCCAGTTGGTCACCAGTGGTGTTTCCCATGACTCAGTATTGGGGTCAGCCCTATTTAACCTCTTTATCAATGATCTAAATCAGGGGATCAAGTGCACCCGCAAGTCATTTTACAGAGAACGCCAAGTAAGGTGGGGGTGCTGATCTGCTCGAGAGTAAGAAGGCTCTGTAGAAAGGTCTAGACAGTCTGGATCATTGGGCTGAGGGCAATGGTCTGAGGATTCATAAGGCCAAATGCCAGGTTGTGCACTTCAATCACAACAACCACAGACAGCACTATGGTATAGGCTTGGGACAGAGTATCTGGAAAGCCACTGGAGGTGTTAGTTGACAGCAGCTGAACATGAGCCAGCAGTGCGCCCAGTTGGCCAAGAAGGCCAATGGCATCCTGGCTTGGATCAGGCATAGCGTGGCCAGAAGGACCAGGGCAGAGATTGTCCCCCTGTACTGAGCACTGGTGAGACCACACCTCGAGTGCTTTGGTTCTGGGTCCCTCATGACAAGAAGGACATTGAGTTGCCGGAGCATGTCAAGAGAAGGCCAGCAGAGCTGAGGAAGGTTCTGGAACACAAGTGTGAGGAGTGTCTGAGGAAGCTGGGGGTGTTTAGCTTCAAGCAAACGAGGCTTAGGGCTAACCTCACTCTCCACAACTACTTGGAAGGATGAAGTGATGTGGGAGTTGGCCTCTTCTGCCAGACAGCCAGTGACAAGGTGATAGGAAATGCCCTAAGGTTGTGCCAGGCAGAGGTTTAGATTGGATACTAGGAAAAATTTCTTCACTGAAATGAAGAAATTGTCATGCACAGGACAAGTGGTCCAGAAGTGGTGAACTCGACAGCAATAGGCTGATCGCTGGACTCAATGATCCTAAAGGTCTTTTCCAACCTAAATAATTCTATAATTTTTAAATTTAGTTGAGAGTGCACACATTTAAGTCAGTGTAGGTGGTCTCAGTAAAGCCATTTCAGATGCGGAAAAGGGGTAGTGTTTTCATTCCCTTGTGCTATATGTACAGTATCATGGTTCAAGTTAAACTATTTCCAAAATAATTGAAACACAAGGAAGTTGGTTACTAGCAAATTAATTCAACCAGCCTCCTGTTGTAAATCTTTTGCCCTCTAGAGAGGATACATTTTGTTAAAATAAAAAAAATAAAATGTAAAATAGAGAAGTAAAGTAGAAATTTGGAAATGTGTTGCTCTATTATGTAATTAAGTAACTGGCTTCTTTTTATGATAATACATTTGGGTGGTCTGTTCTTGAAACACTTGATTTGTTAGGAAACATTACCATTTCCGCAAGTAATCTCTAAGTCCTAAATATTTTGAAAAAAAAATTTGCGTCGCGGTATTTCATCAGTGCATTACTCACCAGTTAAACTCTCTAAACTGCTGTCACTTGGCATTGGAGAGGGCTTCCAGGTTTTTTTCTATCAGCAAAAACTTCTGTAAATTATAATATTGCTTGGCAGGGTGTAAAGAAAAAGCACTAGAAAATCAGATGATTTAGGAAAAAATAAGTGGGAAGACTTGAATCTCATTTTGCTTTTCCTTGGAAAAAGAAGAGTCTCTGGTTTACAAAACATAGAAAGTTTGAAATTGCCTTCAGCCACAATGTTTGTTTAGGTGTGGTGACCCTTTTGTGTCCTTGTTGTAGTTTCCTCTCAATCAGCACAATTCTGATTGTCCCCACTGGACACTGAAGAGATTTAGTGGCTTGCTTGCAGCAATGAACCTCAATGATTTTGAGGTTAGGCATGCTGCCACTGAGACTAGCATAGTTTTAACTACCAGTGGTAGCAAGCTGTTGACTTTTTCAGATTTAAAAGAAAAAAAAAAAAAAGAGGCAGTTTGAATATATTTAGATATTATGCTAATGTTCATAAAAACTAATGGGTTGAAAAATGTTACTGTAACCAAAGCAATCTACCCAAAACCAATTTTTGTAGAGTCAGCCTACTGTCAAGTTACTCATTCTGTGCACAAATGTTTAAACTTTAGGTACCAGCAGGAAACAGCTAATGCACTAGATACTTCCTATAGTTTATAGTTGGTGAAGGCTCAATATTAAAGTGTTTCTGTGATGCAGTTGATGAAAGCAGTCTGTGATGATTTTTCCCAAGCCTGATTTGCAACACTCTTGCTTTACTTTTCTAAATCTGTAAACATCTGTAGAACCAATTTTTGCAAAAGAAATATACTTATGGAAACCCAACTGGCCTTTAAAAAAAATACAAAGAGAAACAAAAATAAAACCAGAATCAAATTATACTTATTTGCTTATAGTTTTTAAATGTCAACATTCTTCTCAGTTTATTTTCCATGTGGTTCTACTGCTATTAAGTTACAGGTTTGGTTATAAAACAAAAATGGTGATTAGAGCTGAAGTAATCTGATGCTTGAGTTATTAGGAAATTTAGGACACTGTTACATTTCCTTCTTTAAGACATTCGGGAATCATTATACTATCATCCCTTTATTCCAAACAAGAACGAAAGCTGGATGTGAAATGAGAGTCCTTTGCTTCCCTCACTTTTGCTCTGTGTACACTGCTATAGCAGCAGCCAAACTGCGCGGTGTGGGTAGTTAAGTGCTGTGGTTGTGTTCTCAAAATGGGGGTTTGGTCTCTCACAAGTGACACCTGAGCTCATGCAGTAGATACGACCTGACAAGAGTGCATAGAAAGCTATGAAGTGATTATACATTTTGTTCACAGGTGGGAACTCTGCTCAAGAGAGGCGGGTCTCTAGGGAAAGAGCAAAACCCTCTCTTGTAGCTCAGAGGCATGCTGATGCCTCCTGCTAATGCTCAAGTTTCTGCTGACTGTCTAGACAGTTTCCATTTGGTAACTCTGCTTTTGTTTCTTATGATGCACTGTGTCTGCAAAGACCATGCTCATCTCCGACAAGAACATTCTCTGTGACTTGATTAAGTCAAAGTGATCAAAAACTGTAGAGGCAGGTTTTCCCTATAAGGTTTGTCTCGAGTCTGTAGTCATATGCCCTCAGCAAGTTGTTCATCATCCTTGAAGTTAAGAATAAAGGTTTTGATTTAAATAGGAAGATCAGACAGTGTACAGCTCCTACTATTCACAACAATTTTGCCTGTTCTGAGGGGGGAAAAATGCCAGTGCTGGGAACTTGGTAACACTTTAACTATGTTATTTCTCAAGCCAGCCTGTACACTGTGCCTTTTCTGCTGTAGATCCCTGTTGAAGATAACTATTTAAAAAAAAAAACAAACAACCCACCCACAATAACACTAACCTCCCCTCAAAAAACCCCACTCACAATATGAATGATTCTTGACTGATATCTCTGGGAGCTGGTAATAAAGTACATACTAGCAGTTCAAGAAAATATAATTCTTTATTTGAGATAGGAGTAAATGGAGAAATACTGATGCTTTGTGAAACAAAAGTTATGCTCTAACAACTGCAGACTCTTAATTTCATTTTTCTAAAATCCTGGACTCAAGGTCTCCTGATATGAATGCTTATTATAACTTCTTTTAGAAATGATACTATTAATTTTCCTTTAAAAATTAAATTTTTGACAATAGCAGATATATCTTTGTAGCTTTGTTCCCTGGTACAAGAGAAGATAGTGAGTTTGTTGTAGCAAAGAAGGGCCATCTGTCTTACTGTCTTCAACTTAAAAAACATGATTGCAACACCAAAATGAAAATGGAGCCAAGTCAGGTTTTGTGTGGGGCAGCCATAAGCTGTTTCAGAAATTACCCCACAAAACACTGAGTACTGGCCCTGAACTGCAATGGCATATCCAGCAGTGCAAGTACCCCTCTTTATTTCAGAAGAAAAGTAAAATAAGCTGGTGTAATCTACTGATGAAGACAGTTTCATCTAACCTTTTCTTTGAGCTGACATAAGCTGGAGCTTATACAATTAACTACTCTATGTCTCTCAAATGGGTGTGTGTAATGACAGTAGAAACATCTGCAGCACAGTAACATATACAGCTACAGCTGTTAAGCAAGAAGATATCTCATTTCCCTTCTTTCCATTTATATCTGAGATTTGAAAAAAGGAAGGCATTTGTACCTACATTAAGTGCTGTGCAAGAGCTGAGATAGGCCATGTTCAAGCATTATAACCTTATATCCTTAAAATGTTTTGTTATTCTTCCAATTATATCTTGAATCTAGACAAAATATTATCAATTATACAAATATAAGTTCCCTGCTCCTGTTTTGGGTCATTCATAGTAATTTTCTTTTTTTTTTAATTATTATTATTTTTATTCTAAAATGTACATTTTTAATATTTTTAGCATTCCTTCATCTGTTTTAATCATAACTCATGTTATTACACATGAAATGTTCCAAATATATGTCTTCTACTTTATGTGCACTAGAGTTTGCTGTGATTGTATAACTAAAACCATTTTAGAAACTTTATCAGTCTCTTCTTTGGGTCACTTACATTAGTGCAGCATAGAAATATTTATATTTGAATCAGAACTTTTTATATGCCATAGAAATGTCTAAATGTGAGTAGATGTGGAGCAACACTGTGTCCTGTGTCTTTTAACTGTATGGGGCAGTATTGCTTCCTAAGCAGATGGTGACAAGGTTTTGCCACATGCTAAGCTGGAGCAGTGGCCACTTTGGTGACCTGACCATGTAAAATAATACATAGCAGAGACATGCAAGACTGCAATGTGAATTTCAGTCTCTTGTTTTCACTCAGTGCTTCTGCGGCTCTAATCAAAGTCAGTTCAATGGCTTGAGTGAGGACAACAGTCCTCCAGCTAAGCTCTGCTCAGCCTGTAGGTGTGTGTGGGTTGTCTGTTAGACGCAGGGTCTGCAGAGATGCTCTTGGGGAGAGAGGGCTCATTGGTGACAAGGAATATATTGCAGCTGCAATGCCACACTCTCCCTCTCTCTTACCACTTTCCAAAGTCAAATACTGAACACAGAGGAGTAAACTGGGCCTCATGTGACCTTAGACCAGAATGGCATCATTGACTACAAGCTGCTCAGAAATTGGTTTGTGCTGTGCATTGTGCAGCACCTGGACTAATCTGCAACCAGGCAAACGTATCCAATGGATGAGTAGTAATGGATTTCCCCAGTGCAGGAAAATGAAATGTGGTTTCAGACAAAGCTTGTTAACTTAGTTGCATCTTAGCTGATGGGAGAAAGCATTGTTCTGTGACCTGCTTCTCATTTTCAGGGACAGACTGTTCTTAAGGCTTTGTCAGGCAGGTCAGTGGCTGTTTGCCTTTGTTGTTCAAAAAATTGGGGAAAAAATTAGTTTTATTTGTGGGAAATATGTTCTGATCAATTATAAAACTCTCAACTGTGGACTAGTGCCTGGATACTGTTAAACACTATATATGAAACAGCACTGTACCTCTCTTAAGGATCATTTGTATACCAAGGCATGTAGCGAAGGTTTAAGCAGACATGCAAGTAAATCCCTCCCATAAAAAAGATATTGTGTTATATTGTATATGACCTGTAGCCCAAGACACTTTTATGAACTGCTTATCCACTGCCATCCCAACCCTCCTCCCCTGTCTGGTACCAGTACTCATTATGAACTGTCAGTGTTTCTCTCTTTCTTTTAATATTTCCTGCTCTAGGTACATTCTATTTTATTATAATCCTTAAATTAATATTTAAAAAAAAAAAAGGTATTTTTTAAGAGACTTTTATTTTCTTTTCCTGGGTGATTACTCTGATTTTAAGGATAGTTAGGGTAAGAGAAGTGCTGCAAGAACCATCTGTCTGGACTTACTAAATGGCCGAGAGGGTGTCTGTCTGGGTGATTTGCATTTAAATTGTGTCATCTTATCCTCATTATCTTTTTGTGTAATTGTCTGGCGATTTTTCTGAAGGATTCCCTTAGCATAAATCACAATGTATGATTTCTGATACCTCATTTTTGTCTGTGTGGCTTAAACCAGAAATATATTAAATTTGGTCCTTAAAGTTCTCTTGGGTCATTCTATTTTGCACCATTATGAATTAAATCCCTTTCTCCCTTTCCTCTTTTTTCTTCATTTCTGTATTATTTGTTCGCTGGAAAGAGCTGATGCCTGAAACTTACAGGGGGTGTATGTTCCCCAGGCTTTCAAAGTGTATTTGTGTTAACGTATTAATGTGGGTTTTTTTCTCATATAATCTAATGATGTTGGCATTTTTAATCAGTTTTGAAGGACCATTCCGAAACAGCCTGTGAAATTTGAAAAATACTCCAATAGGAGCTGTCTGACTAGGTCTGAGATACTCATTAACAAACATCCATAAATTCATAATTGCAGACTGGCTTCCTTGTTTACCATTTTTCTTTCATAAGGACAATGAGACATGACAGCTACTCCCAGGGGATTACTGCACTTCTCGGCTGGTTGATGTCACTCTGCCTTTAGACCTGCATCTTTCAGAGCAACCAAGGGAATCACTGATCTCCCTCAAATGTGCTACCTGTCACGTCTTATTGTCTTAAAACAGACCCATCTGATTACTGAAATGGAGAAATATTTGTGCATAAGGGTTTAAGCTCATCTTAAAACGACTGCCTGCGCTTCTGTAACAGATTCAAGACTGAGATACAGTTTAAATTAAAAACATGATAAAAACATTTTGGTCTTAAAAATATTGTTTGTGAATCTGCATTCTTTTATTTTGATGTTGGAAAAAAACACCAAACTGTGACTTTTAAGTAGATTTAGGTCTTCTTCTCTAACAGAACTCTTATTATATGTTTGTTACCCAGTTTCTACTGAAAGTTAAAATTCTGCAGTTCAACCAGTAATTTTTCAAGGTGAAGTGAAAACCCAGTTTAAGACTTTCTCAAATTTAACTGGTTTGCAGTAGATTTTGGTCAGAATTTTTGTATCTGGGTAAATGCAATGACTTTTTTGGCCTTTATATTAAAGGCCAATTTTTATATAAAATTGGCTTTTTTACATTTATTATGATTATTAAATAAATACTGTTCTTGTATTATAAATTCTTTGGTCTGATCTGGATGTCCCCAGATACTTCTCAGTTGGCTGCTGTGTTCTGGATCTGGACTGAGTTTTAAACTGGTGTTTGGATCTGTTAACTGTGCCGCTTAAACTCTAATTGTCATTTTTGGACTAAAAGAGTAAGCAGAATTTTTCCCCAAAGGTTTGGATGTGTTCATCATTCAGCCTTAAAACTGTTAAGCTTGCAAACAATTTGAACTTGATTATTCTTCTGCAGAGCTGTGTCCTCCAAACAAAAATAATGGCAAAAACGCTTTTGAATTTTTCTGGGAACAGAATTGGGCTCTTACAATCTCCTTCCATGTGCTCTCAGCTTTCTGAGATGTCTCAGAATTGGTATTGCTTGTGTATTTGCAATGATGTCTTGGTCTTTGGGCCCCATGGCTGGTTAGTCCACCAGTATGGCTCTACCAACAAAGAGCAGGTTTAGCCACCTACCCCTAAGGATCCCAGCTGTGCCAGGAACCCCCAGTGTGGTGACGTGGAGCACTGTGCAGCAGCCCATCTCAGGAGTTGCAGCTGAAGGCTTCCCATAGTAGAAGGGGATCAAAATTTCTTGCTTTCAAAGCTGGCTTCAACCTGAATTGGTAATTTGATGAACACTCATTACTGCCTGACTCAGAAAGAACGAGCATCCTGCTCTGGCAAACTGAGATTTGTCAAGTTTCTTTCTCTGAGTATTGTGAAATTGCATATTAATCAGTCTGAATGCATTTGATCTTGGTGCTGCTTGCCATCTCCACATCACAGTCTCTCTTGTTATCTGTAGCTCCCATCAGCCTGGACACAGTTTTTTGGAAAATGTTTTATTTTCCTTGTCAGCTGCATTGGTGTGTGAGGCTATGATACGTGTGCAGCTGGAGGAGGTGTCTGTGACCCCCAGGGCCCAGTATGTGGGGATCCTGCTGGGACACGGTGTCCCACAGCAAGTCCCAAGCACCCATCACATCCCTCCCCACCCTGTTTTCAGTCAGGTACACCAGGCACATCCTTTCCCACAGAAGCTTGTCTGTCAGTGGCCCCTATCAATCAAATTCTTTGCAAGATTTGCAAATTCTGCATTGATTCTTCCAGAAATACCTTGTATCCCCCTCCCAAATTTTAAATGCTGGATCACTGAAATAGAAGTAAAAAAGCCCCAAACCTTATCACTGATACAAGAGGCAGTTACTTGGACTAGTTTCTGAATATTTATTACTAATATAGTAATTAATAAATTATTAGTAGTTAGTAAGATGACACACACTGGTCATCTGTGTTTGACACCTCACAAATTTCAGGGAAGACAGCAACCTTTGTCTGTGACATTGTAAGCCATTCCAGCTCCATCTTTAATTACATGAAGCTGGCTTCTAACATGAGAAGATGTAATTGTACAGAGACACAAAATATCTCCATAATTACCAGTTTTTTGAAGTACTTGAAAATGGTGAGAGGGAGCATATTGCAAATCTCTAAAAATAAATAGTTTGTAAAGTCATAATCATTATAAAACAGATTTACTCGAGAAGACAGTATTACACATGTTAAGGGTAGTCTGTCACTTACAGTGTGTAGTACATATGTGACTTGAAAAAACAAGCCAGTAAGAACTGTATTAGTGATAAATTTTATTTCTGTTCTGTCATTTTAATGGATGTAAAAATATGAAAATTAAAGAGGAATTTAAAATTGTTTTTAAAAATTTAATCCTGAAAACATGTTTTTTTAAGAAAGCCTAGTTTTTGAAAACATGAACCTATTTGTGTTTTGTGAGAACAGAAGATTGCCCTTAATCAATAGGTAATCTCTCATTTTGACCACGCCACAAATTCTGTTTTAGTTTTTCTTTCCTTATTTTTTAAACTTTACATTCTACTGCTGGTTATATTGGAAAACTACTAAAATACTATCATTTTCCAGATAATGTTCGTAACTTTTTGGCATATGTTCCTTCTTTCAAGCCCCTCAGGATAATCCACAGCTCCACAAAAACATGAGTCAAATACATTACAAATTTCCCTCAGAGGATCAACATCTTTTCCAGCTGTTTGGATAGTCTGTCTAAAACCTGACCAGACCTCTCATCTCCCAGTATTGTTTTGGGGGCTTTTATTTTTTTTTGACTTTGATTTGTTCAATGTCATAATTTCTAAACTGAGCCAATAATTTCAGTCTCTTTGGTTTTCTTTACAGTACTTACACTGGACAATAGAATGATCTATTATCCAAAGAAAATGGTATTGTTTTCAACTATTTCTGTTCACTGATGCAAAATTTCTTACCCATGTTAATGAAACCCCTTTTAAAATCCTCCCTAGCAGTGTCATACATTATTTATGGATTAAAATATATCTCAACCATATTCCTAAATAGACTTCTACTTGTTTTGCTTGGTTTCAGGTAGGTGCACAGAAATTATGAGGGCCACATAAATCTCTGGTTAGATGTTCCATTTTAACTATGGTTCTGGCAACTGGGTAACCTATTTTTGTTAATCAAACAAAAGAGGAAAAAATTATCCATTTGTAATCATTGGAGTTAATTCCTTGTGTGTTTTGTCTAGCAAGGTAGTGTAAATCTAATTGCAATAGCGTTAAAGATTGGCAAGTTAGCTAGAAAGCAGCCTAAGGTGGGAATTGGGCCTCAGAAGTTTTCCATTTCAATTAGCAAGAGTAACTTTATCCCCCAGCCTATGCAACTGTGTCCATTTGTTTCCATCTAACCATTAATAAACCTTCATTGACTATGGAGAAAGAGAATTGCGTTAGGAGAATCCAGAGTTGGACCAGTTAATATCTGTGAACAATAATATCTCCTGCTGTACTTTTAATTTGTTGCCTACAAGGGGATGAAAGCAAAGGAGGTTATAACAATAGTAATGCTATGTCCCAAATCTCATAATATATTAGATCATAATTGTAAAGTGTTCTTTTAAATATGATAGCCAGCAAGTAGGAAAATGTCACTTGAGTTGCCCAGGTCTCTCTCAGCAGACTCACTAATTGTGTATTTTTGTGCTTGATGATGGACGTCAGTGGCTGGTTTGTCATGAAGATGGGGACTAACACAATAATGTTTGTTTGACATTATTGGCCACAAACTGCTCTGGCATTTTAGCACGCTGGGGGGCTTGTAGGACATGGTGCTGCTCTGCGGCAAGCCTTACTGAGGATCCCAGCCTATCCCTGGCCCTACTCTGAAGACCTTGATCTGTGCTGTTGGTACTGGGTTGCTGATGGTGCATGCCAGTGGTCTTCAGCCTTTACCTTCCCTCCTTCTCCTCTTCCCTGTTTCTGACTGCTGGTCTTCTTCTGCAGCTGAGCAGCAGGAGCTTGTCCCACTGCTCCAGCTCATTCTGCTTGCCTCCGTGCTTCAGAATTCCCTGACACTGTCCCCACTGCCAGTTAGCACCCGTCACATAACCCATGTGATTGCTCACTACCCCCATTCTGTCTGCAGGTTTAAAAAATGGCCCAGGCCATTCTGACTGAACTAAATAAGCAAATGATTACTCAAGCAGTTATGCCAACATACTGTAGGGAGAGGAAGCCTCTGACATGGCAGCCAAAGGAGCTGATGGGTATCAATGACAGCCAGGTTAACAAGTCAGGCATCTTCTGATGGAGCCCCAGCTGTCAGCCCCAGGGATGGCACAGTCACTGCCCCATGCATGGTACAGGGCTGCCTTCTGCAGTCCTCAGCACCACAGTGTGCTTGCCAGCTGGGGAGGATGCAGTTCAACCACAGTTCACCACACTTGGAAGTTCATCAGCTTCCAATTTTTGTCCATTGTTTTTCAAAGGTATTTAAAGAGTTGGTACCTATGCACAAATAAATTTATTAAAAAAACACACACCAAAAAAATAATAATAATAATAATAATAATCCCAACAACAACAGCAAAAAAAAAAAAAAAAAAAAAAAAAACAAAACAAAAAATATTAAAAGAAAAAAAAAAGCCAAACCCAAAATTTCTACAGGAAAAAAAAGAACTGGCAAACTGTGATGAATTCTTTCACTTGCCTCCCTTGTCTACACAACACGCTTGCTTTTGCATCATCTTTGGGTGACTCTGCAAAACTTGGGAGTGAGTTTGAGATATGCCTGGCTAACTCTCCATAGTACCCATGTTCTCTGAGATGCCCTCTATACTGTAATTTAATTGTGCTGCACATTATAATCTCTGTCTGTGTGTGTAGTTTGAGTTGGAGACAGGAAATCAAAGGTGATTTTCCAAAAAAAAAGAGCTGTTTTGGGAGAGCTTTTCGCATTGCTAGGGAGTCTGGGATGAGCACAATCAGCAGGCCTGAATACAGTGAACATTAATACTTGTCTTCCACTAAAAAACATTCCATGCAGATATCCTCATGATACTCTTTGCATGTATGTAGAATTATGTGTGGATCTGATACAGTGGGTGTTGAATTTCTAAATTGAAATACAGAATGAGTTTTGCATACAGTAAAAATTTGAACCTCCTTGTCAATTTAGACACCCCAAATTATGCAAATGATTACTCTGTGAATTTAGGAAATCTAATAAAATTTTATTTAGTGCTCTTCATGTGGGGATTAAGGTTTAATTATTATTTATGGTATTCTTTAAAAACAGCTTTACCGTGATGGTGTTTCAAAGAAGTACAAAAATCCTTAGGACCAAACATGCTTTAGCATTTGCAGCTCTGATTCTGAAAATGGTTTTGTTTTGTGAATCTAACTGATTTACTGGGACATAAGTTAATAGTAATCTTTCTCACTATAATGACTGCATTCAGCTTCTGGCAGTATGCAGAAGTCATTATTGTCACATGTTTCTGGTTTCTGAAAATTAATGTTTTTAAGATAAACATGGAAAAAAACCACTCTGGACACTTCATTAACAGGAAAGTAGTTGAAGTTCTGCCATAAGCACTTATGAAAAACTGTATAATACTGTTTGGCCCCACATAATTTCCTGGGGAATTCAGATCCTTGAATAAGTAATACTAGTTTTATAATATTCTGTGACAGAGCATGCTTGTTATGTAAACATAGTTACTAAAGATACTAGAACAGATGTGTTTAATACTATAAATTGATCTTACTTGAGCATAAAAGTGACTGAAGTCCCTTTGAATACTTTTTAATACACCTAATGCTTATGCCAAAAGTGCAGAATTTATCTGAATCTTTGACCTTTATTAAGCCTTTTTGTCTTGAGTATACATTTCTGAGCTGTATCTCAAGTTGCAAACTGCTTGCTTTAGAAAATCAGCTCATAAAATTTCCTTAACATATAATTGAATCTCGTTTTCAGTGCAGAAGAACAATAACACTACGTGAACATTGATCAAGGTGCTAAACACTTGAAGTGGTATGTTTCTTGTGACATCTTGTGAGGAACCTGAATTCTCACATTTTTGCTGTGTCATCCTCAGTTCTACTGGGTGTTACATGTGAGGCACATTCTGAAAGAAATTATTGTGGTAATGAAACTTACCATGAGGAGCAGGGAAAAATGAAACTATGAACACGTGGTTAAACCTCCACCAAAATTGTTGGTGTTACTCTTAACTCTTGTTAATAAGTGTCTCCCCTCCTGTTAGGAGAATAGTGGTGCTGTCTAAGGATCAATACATGTCTTTGTTCTCCCCTACCCCCGTAACATCTTCAGATTGTAACTATGGACTGGATAGTTCCTTATCTTTGTTTCTGTATTTTGGAATTCGTTAATGCTACTGTAGGGTCTTGAGCTTGCCTAGGTTTACATAAGCACATTCTCTTGGTTGATGCTATCATATTTGACCATAGCATCTGACTGAGTTTAAAGATGAAACATAAATCTGTGTTTCTAGTACAAACTTCTCTTAGTTCCCATGATCTAAGAGGAAAGGAATTAAAGTTTAAACAATATTAAATATCTTTTGGATTGTTAATTATTAAAATCAATAGAAATCTATATTTTAGCAGTCTTAAGATAATACTTTTGTGCATATTATAAGAAAATAATGTCCACTGTTTTGCTTATGAGACTTTTTAATAGACTAATTAGGCAATTAGGGAACCTTGCCTAACTGTTGGTGTGTGCTCTAAGAATGGTGTGTTTGCAGCTTCTGGGTTAGCAGTAACTGTAAACATGCTATTGTCACTTGCCCTTTGGGTTGGGCTATTACACCTACTCTATACTAGTGCTTCTTCCATCCTGACTGCCATATTTGGGTATAGTGGTCAAGAAACTTGGATTGCTTTGGTCTCAGGTAAACTTGAAAAAGTCCCTCAAATTATGTCAAAACAGTTCTTTGTTAAACAAACCTTTTGTTGAAATTGAAATATGTTGTGTGAACCTGTCAGTTTTAATGGTACAACTATAGAAAAGACCAGTATTTTGCTTTATGTCGCAAAGATTGTTTTAGTATTCTCTGCAGTAAAGTAATGCTGAAGATGAAGTAAAGGTGTTTAAATAGCCGTTGAAATGTTGCACTTTGAAACGTAAGAAACTCAAACTTGCAACTTTTTCCAAACAGTTGGGATAGGTAGTTTTGTAGCCAAGATTCCCACAATCCCTGTTTTTGAAATAGTGCTATAAAAACTCCAAATATTGTAACCAAGTAAAAAAAAATAAGAATATCTATCTTCTGGCAATGCCTTTTCATTTTCCTACCATTGTACACTAAATAAGATGTGATTTTTATGGACTAAAATATATTGAGTGGTAAATATAATTTTGCTTTCTTCTCTGAACCCAAACATGACTGCAGATTTAATTACAGGAGGTGTGATAATGAAGTTCTCAGGTTCTGTACAGGAGCTCGTAGCTATCAGTTGATCAGTTGAGGTCTCAAAAGAACCAGTTATTGTTTAAGCAGCTTTTTTTCTGTACAGTTCCTTTCTAACACAGTACCAGGAGGATAGTATGAGTTTCTTGTGAGTTAATTTAAGAGTTGGACTCCGGGGTACAAAACCAGTTATGAATTTCAGTGCTCCCTCTATTACAAGTATTTCATTCAGAATTAGAAATTAATTCAGCCTTAGAAAAACCTTAATGTCTTAGAAAATCACAAGGTGGGTTTTTTTTTTCACATTTCCTACTCTCAGAAACAGGACTTTAAATTTTTGTCCCAGGGCTTTGGTGTGAAGTCTCATTATTAAAATATGTGATATTTTCTTCTTTACTATTCTCATGTCAGAAGTGACATTTTGCTTTAAAATAAATATCCTTTGAAGAATTTGTTTCTGAAGAAAATAAAGCTCATGTGGCGGTGCATGTGTGAGCCTGCCTGTGTACCCCACTAGCAATAACTTTTGACTTTTGTCCAAATTCAACATCTCTGAGCATTGTTCTGAAAAACAAGTTTACCTCATGGTAGATAACAAAGAAGCAGTGCAGGACACAAATCTGTGTTTTGCAGAAAACCAAGTTTTACTCTTTCCGCTGCTTATGAAACCACTTGTTTCATATGTAACATATGGGTTTAATTTGTTTCTTTTCCAAGTTGGGAAAGGTTATTCTTTTTCAACTCATTCTTGCACGACTTTGTCTTGGTCAAGGCTGCATTTTTTTTGATGGGGAGTTGTGAGATGACAGATTTAGTTCTCATACAGGTGTGCAAGCCAGGCGATCTGGCCATGTTTTACATAGACTCTGTGTGGTTGCTATTCCCAGTTTCCCTGTATGATTTGGCTTTAAAGTGTGGACACTTGTCTGATGTTAGTGACCGTATTACTATTCTTTGGTTCTTTTTATTTCAAAAAGGTATTTTAGATCTTAAGTATTTCATTTTAGAATGTATTAGAGGATATTGTGAGCTTGACTCTCTGTTGTCCAGCATGACTGGCAAGGCATTAACATTTTCATCCTTGCCAGCCTAGTTATCCAGCCATAGAATCATAGAATATCCTGAGTTGGAAGGCACCCACAAGGACCATCAAGTCCAACTCCTGGCCCTATGCAGGACACCCCAAGAATCACACTATGTCCCTGAGAGTGTTATCCAAATGCTCCTAGAACTCTGTCAGTCTTGGTGCTGTGAATACTTCCCTGGGCAGCCTGTTCCAGTGCCCAGCCACTCTCTGGGTGAAGAACCTTTTCCTAATATCCAACTTAAACCTCCCCTGAAACAACTTGAGGCCATTCCCTCGGATCCTGTCATTGATCACCACAGAGAAGAGATCAGTGGCTGCCGCTCCTCTTGACCTCACAAGGAAGTTGTAACTGCAGTGAGGTCTCCCCTCAGTCTCGTTTTCTCCAAGCTGAACAGACCAAGTGCCCTCAGCTGCTCCTCATATTTGCCTCACGGCCCTTCACCATCTTCATTGCCCTCTTTTGGACACCTTGTAATGGCTTCATATCTTTCTTACATTGTGGTGACCAAAACTGCACACAATATTTGCTAGTGCAGAGCAGAGCAGGCCATACCTGCCTCCAGGCTTCGACCGAAAGCTGAACAGCAGAGAGACCCATTTCTCCTGTGAACTATGTTTATCTTCCTCTTTCAGTTTAGCATATCCCCTGCACTGGTCCTGGAGAAGCTGCAATTCCGTGGTTGTCCTACATAATTGTTACTTAATTGGTTTTATCTCATTTTTGTAACAGCTTTACCCCAGACATCCTGGCCTTGCACCTCAAAAAGGATAATACTTACCATGTGCTCCTGCTGTCTCCAGGGGCCACTACAGATCCCCCCAGCTGTCTCTGTGGTGGCAGCCAGGCAATTGTAATGCACCCTCTCCCCTGTGCTCCCCCTCATGACCTGTATTGTCTCACCTGTCTCACCATGCCTCAGACCATGGACTTCCCTTAAAAAGGAAATACTCATATCATTATGTGGATGCTATTTTAATCCACTGCTTAAGATATAAAGGAATGATCACTCTGAGTTAGGTTTTCAGCCTTCCCAAAAATAAATTGTCTGTCTTTGAAAACCAAAGAACATTTATTTAATTGTAAATATATAGCTTTTTACTTAGCTAAACTGTCAGTGAAAAATAAGAGTAGGACTTTCAGACTTAATACTGCCCTGAAATTTTTGTTTGCTAAATTGTCAAATAGTAGATGTTAAATCATTTATTTTGATATCTAAAATTGCAATGCCATAGAGTGGTTAGTAACTAGCAATATTTGTGATGAAAGTTTTGGTAATGTTTCTTTCTTAATAGTCAAATCTGCATTGCAGCAAAGGGTTGATCAGGTCATGGTGTTCTCAAGCACTCAATCTTTGTTTCTGCTTGTTTGCCTGATAGCCACTGGACACTGTCAACAGCTTTTTAAGTTATCAGTCACTTTTGTAAGGAGATGGGTAAAGGCTTCCTAATAAAATGTTATTGTTTGACTCTAACTTTGAGGATGGGTTTCCAGGATACTGTTGTTCAGCACAAAACAGGCTTTTTCTTTTAAACATGTGCTGCTTACAGGACAGGCTCTGAATCCAGGTTGTACTTATCACCTTCATGTCAGGCTGGTTCTGTATGGTTTAGTTTTGTTAATTTTCCACCTCAGCTAGAACACCAGTGTTTTGTCTAGTAGGAAAAATGCTGTGAGTTTCTGTAGGAAAAAGTATGTGTTATTTTGTTCATGCAGATAAGTTTTATGGATTATTTCCTCCTTTATCTACCATCTGTTGTTGACTCCTATTCTCTCTGGAAGTTCTTTGCCCCTAATTCTCCCAAATATTTCTTTTTTTAGCAAATGCATCATGCATCCCTTTTTTCTGTGACCCTGAAGTAATCAGTGTTGTTCAGTGTATCTGCCACTTTGATAAAAAAAAGCTTGAATAACAGTGACTAGAATTTAAAAAAAATAACTATATTGCTTTAGACACCTGACCAATGCGCTCTGAGTGCCTAATATCTTCTAGAACTGAAAGTGGGTTTTGTTTTTCAAGAATCAGAATAAGATGTCCAGGGAAGAAATTGGGAAGAACTCTATGTTCATTAATGAAAGGGAAGTTACAGATGTCTGACTTAATTTCTCAGTTACACAGAATTAATTGTAAAGTAAGGTCTTAATACAACTAGTTCTGCTCATTTAACTTAGAACATAAGCCAGTATTTTGAAGGCAGGCATATAAATTAGAAAAAGTAAGTGGTCTTCATGGAATGAAATAATTGGGAATTTTATCTCTCTCCTTTTTGCATTCTGTAATTTAGATAGGTCTGTTTTTATATAACATAATATTAAGCATAGATTGACATAAGTATTTCACACCATTACAAAGAAAAAATGTAATTTTGAGAAATCTGAAGTTGCAAAAAATAAACTCACCATTTCAATGTCAAGTCATTCATTCCAATTCATTGTACTGAACCATAAAAAAGAAAAATTATTTTTGATGGACGTCTTCACATATTGATAGCTTAGATAGCTCTGACATAAATTTAACTCCAGCATTAACAGGAGTAGAATCTGTATTAAACCTTCCAGCCTCTTATATCAAATGTGCTTTTTAATTCTTACATCTGGGTTCTCCTTTTTTCATTATAGCTGTATCCTTTACAGAAATGCTGGTAAAATAGTCATAAGTAAGTATTGATTTGAATAAGGAATAGGTACTGATATTGGGTGAATTGCCTTAGAGGCTGTACTTGGTATTGTATTTCAACAGTACAGAGGTTGATCACAGCTTCAGTTACTCATAGCACAGGTGAGTGGTCACATTGCTTGTCAAAAAAGCGTAATTATCAGAGGAGTAAGTCTTAAATTGGGATGCTGTAGTACTTTTTAACAACTTGCAATGAAGTAACATAAAGGTGAACTGGCAGTACTGTCCTCTAATACCTGTGGCAGTACATCTTACTTGACAAAAACCATTTTAGTGTTAGTCTGCTCTATTTATTAGAAGAGAGTGGTTTTCTCTGTCAAGCTTTGTAATTGATTTAAATTCAATTAAAACTGTGGTGGCAAAGTTCTTTGTTTGAATGCTTTTACATCAGAAGGGTATATACCCCTGCATGCTAGAAGGATGCAGAAAGCTCAAGATTCTGCTCAAGATACTGAAATTCAAGTAATCAAGTTGACATGAAAATTTCAAATACTGAGCTAGTCAGGGTGAGAGGTAGCTACCCTCAGAACACAAAGCTGAGCTTGGGCATCTGGTGTTTGTTCCATGCTTAATGGGCACCTGCAAATCCCTTTTTATGGAGTGTGCTGGTGGGCCTGATGGATTGATTGTTCTTGCAGGTGGTACAAGATCTGCCATGCCAAAGCAGAGTGTTATGCAGCCATAGTCATAAATATGGCTGAAGTTTACCAAAGCATATAAACAGACCCATAAAATATCAACCCTGCATTGATAAAGACAATATGTCAAAGAATACATGGAATCTGAATAGGTGTATAATATTGCAGGAATTCCTCTTATTTTTAAGCTACACTATGACTTTTTGAGTATTCAGGTGTTTAAAAATAACAGTCCATAGAGTCTTACTACTCTAACAGATGAGCATAGACAACTTTTTATGACTAACACTTCATTTGTTAGCACATTATCTTTTCAACTTGCTAGGTCAGCGTCTGCAATCATTATGGACTGTTTGAGGGAACTTTCTATTTTTTACAAGAAGGAACATATGTAAACACAAAGGACCAATCTGGGCCAACTACTAGTTGGTTTACATCCCCTGAGACCTTCCTATGAACTCCATGTGGCAGGAACTTCTGCTGAAGTAGTGCATGAGTAAAATCTCAAATTACTAGTTTTTGGATCCACCGTTGAGTGAATGACAGCAAAAGGCAAACAATGCCAACAAGAGGAAAGTTTAAAAAAAAAGAAAAATTCCACAGACTACCATTTTCTTTCGTCCATGTGTCTTCAATCAGGTTTAGACAAGCTTAAACATCATTTATTCCCCACAAATTCACTTCTAGTGAGGCAGGCAGAGGCAAGCAGAATTACTGAGTTGGAGGACTGTTAAAATGTCTTTGATGCAAGATAGCTTCTACTTACCAAAAAAGTTTAATTTAAGCAAATTAATTCCTCTCACATAATGGAAAAAATCAAGCAATGATTGAAAAAAACAGAATCCTACCACTCTCTCCACCCTCAGAAAATCATTAAATAGTTCAGGCAGGTGAAGTTAGTGGTGATTGTCCAAAAATCAAGACCTGGAAGGTGCTGTGGGTGGCTTTTTTTGTTCACTTTTCCTGTGAAAACTATAGCAATATGCTTAAAGCAACAACAACAAATTTGTAAATTTGTATTGACTTTTTTAGACAGCTGCTGCAGAATATGTTTTGGAGAAAAGTGTAGAAATCAGAGGCAGTAGAAATCAGATCTCAGAGGAGATCAAAAGCATCTGACCATGCCTTAGAGACAGTGAAAATATTCAGATGACAGATATATAGCACAATGAGACCTGGAAGAGAAGTTTCTTCTGAACAGTTCTTTTTAGTGAGATAGAAAAAACCCCTTGGTGTACTTCCACTTCCTTTAGCAAACCAGCTTGTTACTGTGCTAGCAGACTAAAAGTCACACCTAAACATAAGATAGGACTTCACAAAGAGCTGTTCTTTATCAAAGTGATGCTGATCATCCAGGTATATCCTAAAGTGACTGTTAGAACTGTAAAATCTTACAAGGTTTCCCCAAAACTTCCCATTAACTCTACTCCCTCTCTCACCCAATATGAATAAGAAGAATATGGCACTTTATCAGTTGTCAAAAATAAATCAAATTAAGCATGAAGACTTTCAGAAGCAACACCTTTGAGCAATGTAGTGGAAGGTGTCTGTGATCTGTAGCAGGAGGTTGTAACAGGATGATGTTTAAGGTCCCTTCAAACACAAACCTTTCTATTATTGCATGATTTGTTTTTTAATGTTTTATCAAAGTCCGTGATTTCTCCCTCTGGGAGGGACAAATAGTGTATGTCATAAGTATGAGGATTTACAGTTAGTGTGATCACTGGTGTTAGGTGGAGGTGTGGACTGTTGGGAATTTGTCTCTTTTATTAGTTCTATGTGTCTATTCTCATCCTATAGTTTTTTTTCAGTCACAATGTAACATAAAGGTCAGATAATACAGCTGAAATTTCCTCAGGGATTTCTGATTGCTACTTATGACAACTTAGAGGTCTGGGCCTGAAACAGGCAAGCTTTTGTGCCTGGCGCTGACTTAATTAGGAAATTTTAATGTTTCCCCAGATCAGGATGCAGCTTTGGTTTCATTAATAGTATAGCCACATCTGACATCCTGGTCTTATTGTTTTGCTTGATTAGTCTCATGTCATCAGTGCTTTTTTAAATAATTTGGCTGCAAAGAACTTCTCCTTAGTGCACAATTGAATATATATAATAATCAAAAATATTACATTGTGTAATTTTATTGCATATTATTACATTTGAGGGTAAAATATTTTGCAAAGCCAATTACTTCCACGAAAGAATAACGTGATATTCCTTTAGTTTAGCAGTTCAACCATATAAACCATAGCTGTATTAAATGAGCAGAGAACTTTCACTTCACAGCACTTTCTATGCAAGTTAGGTGGGTTTTGGGTTTTTTTTGGTAAGGTATTGCAATATGTAAAGAGGTGTCTGCTTCATTATTTGGTCTTCATGCTTAATTTTTTTACTTTTATAGGAATAAACCAGACCTTTTATATTGCTTTAATGTATTTTTTGCATGCATTATAAACACACCCACACATGCATCAGTTCAGCATTCCATCAAGGCAGCTGATTTTAAAAAAATGTTGTTAAACAAGTTGAAACTGGTTGGCACATATCTGAAGTAAGAAATCAAATAAAACTGGCAACTAAAGAGAAAGGGAAGTTGATATTGGCACATCATCACAGAGGTCTCTAGGTAAAACATATGCAAAAGCCCTTAAAATGTAATTCTACTTTGAAAAGTGACTATGTAAAATGTCACCTTACTCAACAGATCTATTCCTCAGTGTTGCATCTGCTTGCCTTGTAATAAAATACATGTTTTTATTTTTATTGCTTTTCCTGTTAACTCTATAGTATCAATACAAACCTAGCTTGCTTTTTGACATTTGTGCTACTGAAGGTCTGTCACTTAACACAGTTTCCAAAGGAGTCTTTGCAAAATGCAGGTTCTCTGGACAGCAATAAAAGATCACACTTAAGCTGTCAAATTCCAGCCTGAATTTGAATTAGTGGGACTTTAAACTTTATGTCTCCTGTTTTACCTTTTTGAACATAAATTATCCCAGTCCCTTTGATAGTAATGCTCAGATTGAAGTTTTTGTTTCAATGGACTAATATTTCATGACAGAGCATAGAAAATGAATTATTGGAATTTAAGCTCATGAATGCAAGTGGTGTAAATCTGGTCTAAGAAGCATGGTATAGGAAGAAGGAGCCATTCTGCTGTTTCTGGAGTTACTTCCTACATCAGGAAAATACTACCAAGTACAAATGGTAGAAGTACTGTCCATGCTATAGCCTTTTTTTTTAAAAGGTTTGATTTTGTAGTATTGAAACTTTTCAGCCTTGTCCTTTTGCCTTAAGTGTAAAGTTGCTCAGAAGATTTTTTTATTGCTAACTATCATTTTGCAGGATTCATTTTGTCAAGGCAAGGAGGTTTTTTCTATCCTTTTATCATGACACTTCATTAGGCATGCTGAAAATATAATTATGCTTGATCACCTACTTCTTACACCCCTGAACATAGTGCAGATATTCATTTGTGTATCTACTTAACTTGTCTGTGTGCTTACTTAAGTTTCTTGCCCTTACTGGATGTAAAGTAGCACTGAAATATGCAAATAAATGAGAGGTATCTAACTATGTGTTAGTCAGGACTCTTAAAATCTAATTATCAGTGTTATTTGTAAATATGATTACCTGTCCTCTAGTCAACCTGTGTTTCTTTTCCAGCTTCCATGTCTTTTATCTGCCCTGCTATGACAGTGCTTCCCTTTTAAACCACATGAAAGAAGAGAAAATCATGTCCAGAACTGATAGAAGCATAAGGAATTTCAAGCTGGACAACTGAGAAAAGTGTTACTACAGCACTTTGATAAACTCAGATCTTAAAATTTGAAGTTAAGATGCTGCTGAGGAATCAACATTGCGATTTTAATCCAGATCAGGAAGTGGGTTGTTGCAATAATTTTGAGTTGCTTGATGTGAAAAAAAAAAAATGTTTGGGTATTTTTTCACAAAGAAAATTTCTGGACAGTTTTGGAGAATGTGGACATTGACACATTGGTTGGTGCCATGCAAATATGCTTAGGTGATGTCACAGCCCCTGATGGGATTGCAACAGTGTTCAAAATTGCCTGGAGAGCATTAGAAAGGCTTAAGAATTTATTTTTTGATATTCTAAAAAAAACTTACAAATAACCAGGATGACTTGGGTTTTTTCTTGGTGTTGCAAATCTGTGTATTGGGGTTATGTGACAAAAACTGTTCTTCACATCTTTTTGGTTTTTATTGTTGGGACCCTGGAATCATACCTGGTGTTTGTCTACTGGGGTGTTTGTATGATTGGATGAGTTAAAAGCCATGTGTTTCTACCAAGCCTGAGAAATGCTGCGGTGAAGCAGTTGTGTGCTCAGCAGAAGACATTGTCCTTAGTATCCTCTCTTTTCTTCCTTTGGTGAGATGCTCACCATCAGCAGCTTGCTGGTGATCCAAGCCATCATTTCAGCTAACAAAAGGAGTCATCTACATGTAGAGCACTGTTCTCAGATACACTTTTATCCTAGCCTGCTTTCCTTGCAACTCAAAGGAGGCTTTCTAGTTCATGTGTGTGCACTGAAAGAGGCCTCCACATTCTCATCTCTCCCTCTTCTGTAGTTGTCATACAATAACAGTTTGTGAAACTAAACAACTGTTTTTTATGGGTCAGGCTAATTACTTTGGGATAAAGGTATAGGTTATTCACATGCACAGCTCATTCTTTAAATGTGTGTTCTGACATGGCTTGTTGATTATATAGAGAATACACTAGAGGGTTCACGACAGTCACGGGGGTTTTTCCTCCTTTCAAACAAAAAAGTAAATCCGGTGAAAATTTTCTAATTTGGTGGTTGTTCCCATGGCAACATGAAATATGGCTTTATGTGTGTTTGTACTATAAGCTGACTTGAGATGCTAACATTAACTAAAGTACTTTGCTTCCATCTCCTCTGCAGTTTCTCTTCCAGCCTTCTATGCCTAACACTTTTGGATGGTATCTGATTGTACCTGTGAGAAACTGGAGTGCTGTGCATTTGTTTGAGCTCTAGTTCCTTGAATTCTCAGTGAATGGGATCCATGAGTTACCAGTCATTGTAGTGATTACATGAAATACCACCTGAAATGTCTTGCATGTTACACAGATTGTAAAATTGGGTGATCTGATGATCCCTCCAAACCTTAAATCCAGGGACTGCAGTCTTAGTCTGCACATCCACATTTTGGGGGTTTTATGTATTCAGCTGAGTAATATTGAAAGTCTGGCATGTCATGTTTTGATATGTTGGACTTTCACTGGTCTCAGAGAGAAAATATCATACACAGTTTTTGGGGGAATTTTTTTTTTCATTGTAATGTGGGATCTGTCATGGCTGTGCCAAAAATCTGTTGATGCAATTTCTCTTGCCAGTGCTTTGAATCAGGGATGGGGGGAAAACTCAAAATAAAAACATATGTCATAGAATTTAGGAATTAGTTTGAAATGCCAGTTTCTCATGTTGCCGATAGGCATTATTTGTCTGTAGCAAAAAAAAATCTACACCCACCACCTTGAGTTACTGTGATGTGTGTATTTTTCAATTAAGATGTGTTATTAGCAGATAAAGGGTTATTCTCTACTTTTCATTCCATTTTAGAGCCATAGAGAGTGGTTTTGCAAAGCAGTCCTCTGTAAAGACTGAGGAGTGATGATTATGTTCTTTCTGTTAATGACAAATGCATCATAGTGATGTTCTAAACTACTTTCATCTCCTCGGAAAAAACAACCAAAACTGATAGCAATAAATTATCTTGAGCTGCACTAAAGTAAGTCTGTCTACTAATAGTTACTGCAGATTGTTTTCTTCTAATCTGATATTTGGGAACTGGTTTCTGACTTAGACTTTTGCTTTGAATAGAAATTGGCTTCAGCACAAAGAGAGCTTAAGTAAAGCCTACAAAGATATAAAGTATTTGCCAGGTATTTACATTGGAAAATACCCCCTGAATGTAAACAAACAAACAAACAAAAAAACTCAAACAAAAAAAACCTAGTAGTGCATCTCCTGAGACTATGCACAATTCTGAACATTTCTATTAGTGCTAGGCTTCATGGTACAATTTTTTACTCTTTCTGATTTAGTTCTGTCTGTTCTATTCGGCATCATAAGCAGGAATAGTTTGTTACCATCCAGGATTGACTCCAAAAAATGTCTGAAGAAAGTCAGGCTCTTCATTTAGACTTGATCTGTATTTCCATATGGTAGAGAGCCCAGATGATGTTCTTACTAGTAAACTTGACAATTTTTCCCCAGTAATGGGGATGCCTTAAAAATATATATTAACATTATCTAAATAAAGCTTTGAATCTTACAAAGCAGCCACTGTGAGTGAGCCCCTAATTTGAAGAAAATTCAAAGTGTGGTAGTCAAACCCAGACTTATAAGGACTTTTATACCAGCAATGTGTTATGTCCTGAAACTGCTTATGCTTTGATATTATGGGTAGACAAGCTCTTTCAGTATGTGAGCACTGTTGCGTACGCTAACTTTAGTTTCTGCAACTTCTTTCACTCTGTTCTCAGTTGATTCTCTTGAAACCTGGGAAAGTTCATATCTTGTTGCCAGCTGTGTCATTAAAATGTGGGTCTCCTTTCTCCATTCTTGCTTAAGTTCCTCAGTAGGGCTGCAGGCTGCAGGTCTTGTATTTTGTACTTCTTGCCCTTTTAAGTAATCTCCAGATAAATCTATTCCATAATTTTTTTTATTTCCATAGAATCAAGCAACAAATTTTCTATCTCTTATGTATTGAAAGACTTAATGTTTAGCCATGAATTAGAACTACTATTACAGTTGCAAACTGAGACTTCAGCTTCTTCCTTTGCAAGATGCAATTCTTGAGATGGACTGTGCTATCACAGATCTATTTAATGAGCACACCAAGTATCGTGAATAGAAACAGCATCAAATATAGGCTTTTTAAAAAATGATAAAGTAGTATATCTTCTTCCTGACAGTGTTGTAATTTAAGTGATTATTCATTATAGTCAGATAAATACTGTGGCTGGCTGCAGCTTTCACTTCTATTTCATTATTCCTAATTATCAGAAAAACAGTAGCAAATTACTTGGAGTTCTGTAGTCTGTATTTTATTGACTACTTTGCCATACCATATTCAGACTTTGACCTTTTTACTAGTTTTATTTCTCATGGGTTTCTGTACAGTTCAAAAACCTTTTCATTTTTCTAAGATCTGATGTTTTTATACAAAGGTAAAGACTTGGCTTTTTGGATGCTGCTACTTTTTCCCCTGTCATCTTTGTGTTGGTTGTTTTCTTAATTTTTTCCCCCCCAACTTATTTTTTAACTGATTATCTCTGAAGACTTACACTCTGGAAGTCAGTGGGAAGAAATCAATGGTAGTTAGTGGGGATTTGGGAAATACTCCTTTCCTTGATGGGTTGTAAAAAGACTGGGATACAGATTCAAGATGGATCAGAGCTCTTAAATCACCTATATTCTAAATAAATGGCAAACATTTTAGAAATTTTCCTACAGATGTTCAGTTGTTATTAATGATCAAATATAAATTATCTGGGTTTTCTTACGCATTTTAGTTGATCTTGTTCAGAACTGTGTTTTGATTTGAACCTGTATCTTCCTTATCGGGGCCAGGATCTTTGCAGTCATTTTCTTTTTAGAACAGTCTCCCCACCCTGTTCAATTCACTACAGTAATTTATATGGGGATACAATATTGGCTTAAGGTTGAACATTTTTTTCCTGAGCAGACTTGAGACATGTCTTGTTAGTTTTATTTACTGGTAGTGTCTTGTCACTGAAAAAATTAGTCAGGAGAACATGTAAAATGTAAAGAGGAAATAACTCTGTGCAGAGGCCCAAGAAAGAAAAAAGAGATGACTAAAACTGAAGGGAGGGAGGATTGCACAACTGACATGTGGTAAGCTTGTACTTTTAAGTAAGTAGAAATAACAATGTCATGAAAGTGAGTAATCCCTTTACAGGCTGTCCAAAAGATGTTGACAATATATGGAGATAATGGAAGAGTGGGAAGGATCAAATAGAAAGAATAATCTGGAAGAAAATATGATGGACTTTCTGGGACATGTAACGATAGGTTTTAAATCTGGTAAATGTAATTCAGAAGCATTAAAATGTAGATAAAACAGAAGTCCTAACCTGTGGAGAGTTGTGGAGAAAGAGAATATAAAGAGATTTGGCAGATATCATCAAAAGGAATAAAAACACGCTGAAGGAACACTTATTGAAAGTTACGTTGAAGTTTTACTGCTTAATAATGTAAGGAGAGTCATACAGAAGGGTGACTTTCTTCATGGATATAGAAATCCAAGAAAATGAACTTTCAAATTATTAAACAATATATATGAACAGATTGAACAGACAAAAAAAAGTTGGAAGCTAGAAGTGAGGTGCACAATCTGCAGATGCTACATTAAAAGTGAGAAGATGAGAAGAACTCTGAAAGGAGATGTTCCATGACGTAGAGACTTCTAGGGGACTTGAGTCTTACAGCTGATCTGAGGATTATCTGGGGCTTTTCCGTACTTGAAGTATGTATGCTCTTACATCCTTCTGTGGATTCTTCAGTTTCTAACGAGGTTTCTATTTGGGCTCCATTTTTTTAGAGAGTGGGTCAGTTAATGTGATTACAGTCCTCTGTACACTTGTTGATTTTCATGAGACTTCGAGGTTTAGTATATTGAAGGCACATCTTCTCTGTCAAATTACTGGGTGGATAGAGTCAGACAGATGAAGTCTCTTAGTACATCAAGTCTGTTTTCTGCTGGAAAGAGAGAGGGAGACAACTAATTTGACTTAGATCTTAATCACAGAACCTTTTTTAAGTGTTCAGGGACTGACATTTCGAAGGAACTATTGGTTAATGTAAATTGTGAAATGAAGCCATGAGAATGTTGACTTAATACACCCCAAGCCACAGGTACAGAGTCCAGTTGTATCTTCTATGTCAGAAAGCAGAACAATGAGTGAAACTCTTTGGGAGCTGTGGTAAGTTGTTGGTTGAGAAAATCAAAATCTATAATGCTGAGTGTTTTAAAATCACCACATTCTTAGACATAAAAGTTAAAAGAATATTTACTAAAGTGCTACAGAGAACTGACTCTGAAAAATAAACATAACACATAAAATTTCCAGCAGAGATTATGTATGAGAAAGTTAAGATGAAACATGCACCCATAATTATTAAAAAAAAAAAA
>VXBX01000275.1:100989-114348 GCA_013400415.1 Scytalopus superciliaris | reverse complement strand
TACTTGATTTTAGTGGAGCAAATATACACAATAATATAATTATGTAATGGAAGAACATAAAATATACCTTGTAAGTGAATGAAAGAACAGAATGATGGAAGATCCACACCAAGAAAAACCGTAATTGTTTGTAAAACAGATGTATATTTATGGTAAATACACTGGTAGTCAAGTAATGCTTTGGTAGAATAACAAGTAGGCAATTAAAGCAAGTAGAACAGGAAGTACCTTGCAAAGACAAACTAGAAAGTAGTGTGAATAACTGCTCACGTAAACCTCCAGGAGCAAAAACTGGGGCAGTGTACTTTGAGCCAGTGCAGGTTTGCATTCTTAGTTCAATGATCTAGACAGCTGGAGGCCATTCTAGACTTCAGCCAATTAAACAAATTAAGTATGAGACATAGGATGCAAAGATTAAAGTTAATTATGAAAAGAAATGGATGAAGCAGATTGTATAGACAGAATTTCTTCATTGCGTCTCATCTGTTGAGCCTCATAGTGTTGTTGTTACTTCCAGCAAGCTATTCTGTGGTTATTTTGCTTAAATGGCACATCTAGTTTGATCTGCTGTCTGAAAGATAACAGGCTGCCTTTCTCAAGTGTCTGGAAAGCAGCTACTGCACTGAAGGTGTGAAGCAGATGCATGAGTATTAGTTAGCAGTGTGAAGAGTAAAATGCAACCTTGCACAGCTACTTTGTGTATTATTCCACAAAAGGACAGGTTTGTTTTCCTTCAGAGGAACTCTGAGAAAATCTGCAAGGTATCTTTTCAACAGTTTTGCTAATTACATAGGTGAGGCACCTATGGCAGAAGCTGAGAGAGCAAATTAACTTCTACCTCTAACCAGCACAAGAAACTGAGAGGGAAAGTAATTTAAGAAGAAGTGAGGGATTACAAAATAATATCCTAAAGCAATCCCTCTAAATATTCTAAAACTGTACATATTACCTTTCTTGATCAGATGTGGTAGTGTTTTAAAATCCTGTAATACTACTGTATATACTACTTTGTATATAGAGTTTTGAAAAGGGTATCTTCATTTTTCCCATCATTATTTGCCACATCAATGACTTTTGTTGTAAGTCCAAACACTCTATTTTAATTGAAAGTTTAATTTAAAATATAATGTTTGATTGTAATTTAAATACAACAATTGAGGATTAATGTTAGATGAAAGGGAGTCTAAATGGAAATAATCTAACTGGATGTAATTCAAACATTTTAAAAAGAAAAAAGTTAATTAGGGACAACTAACATGAATTTGTGAGAAGGCCAGCCTGCTTAGTATGTTGAGATGGCAAACAAAGAAAACTGAGTGGATGTTTATTTTGACTTCCAAAAAGAATGTTAGAAATTAATCACATCCAATAGTGTTGGCTAAGGTAAGAAATCTTGTTGCCAATGTAATACAGTTTGTGAAACAGAAAACTCGCCTTACAACATTAAGCAAACCATAGCAATAGACTATAACAATTATTTTAATAGTCAGAAATTACTAGTGCTTACTGTAGGGAACGATTGTGGGTCATCTAACTTATAAACATACAAAAGTTTCCATTATTGCATCACTGTGGTTATGAATTCAGGAAATGAAAACGATATGATTTATAAAGTAAAGTTACTTGGCTGTGCTGTACTTCATGTGTTTGTTATAGCATTCAAACAGACTTTTAGTACTGTTGATTCAGTGGACAAATCAGATTTCAAGTGTTCCTTTCCTGCAAAACATTCCCCCAGGGAGTTTGAAGAACTTCTTCACTCTTAGGGGAACTCTCCTGGCACCAAAATGCAACAGGAATAGAGAGCTGCAGGCTTGTTGCTGTCATAATCCTATCAACACAAGATTTTTTCTTTTAAGATGGTCTGAGCAGTCTGTCGTATTTTGGAGAACTGGTTGCTGCACAAAAGTAAGTTGGTTGGCAGAAACTCAATCAAAAGACAAGAGAGAGAGAAAGAAAATACTGGTTCTAGTTTAAGGGAAACTACCAGAAAATTTGGTGGAAGTATTCATGAGCTACAAATCCTGATGGATTTCTAGCTGCTGGCAGTGATCAAGTAGCGTCAATGGCCAAAAAAACATTTTTCCATCTGTATTTTTATAGGAGACTGAGAGTGGAACACTGTCTAGTGCAGACTTCTTTTGTCTGCTTGTGATTAGATGTTTGCAACATGCATTGTGTTAAACTGCAGTTTAACTCACCTTCATAACCCAAAGCTGGTGAGGAACATGCTAGGCTCCATATTTGTGTGGCCCTATCTCCAAGAACTCCTTTTGTTTTTCTCGTCAGTTCATGACTGGAAACTGGGGTGTGGAAAAAAAATAAATCACCAAATATCCTGAGACATGATAAAATCATAAGTTAATAATGCTGGTGGTGTTCTTGGTGTGGTATTTAAAATACTGACTTTGGCCTATGGAACACCTGAACGCTTGGAACTTGTCTAGGCAATTTATTCAAGCAGTGAGCAACAGGGGAGCTCTAACAAAAGATCCCCATTTAAATGAAAGCAGCAACTGGCAATGCTCTATCAATATTGCACTTCAGTTTTCTCATTGTCCATATTTTTATCTTACTAAGTTTATTGCAGGAATTAGAAGAGCTTGTAGAGATTTTGGGGACTTTGGATTTATTTTCCTGCAACCACACTGAGACTTGTATGCCATTAGCAACACTGAATCTGCCTAATTTTGGATCTACAGAAAATTTCTACAGATTGAAAACTTTTGATACATATTTGCTCATATTCATGTTTTTTCACATATTTATTTCGCAAATAAAGTTTAAATTCTTAGCTCTAGTCCAGGGAGCTATAAAAACAACTGTTATATTATGCGTTATTGTGAACTGTATAGCGTGCACTGTGGTTGAGTGGAACTTCAGCTCAGGAGGTTTATGTTTATTACCAAAATGTACATTTAGTATTGGAATACACACCTAACAAGAAGTGTTTGAACATTAAAATAAATGTCACTCAAATTCAGATAAAAAATAACATGTATTACCTGATACAGCTTTTGGAAAACATGAAAAAAAATAACAATTTAAAAATACAATCTTTTGCGTATGACTTTGAAAAACATTTTAAACAAATAATTACTTGTAACTGTATATCATCCCAGCTTATGAGGATGGCCAACATTTCACTTCTCTCACTCATCAAAAGAGATGCGTGACAGTGGATAAGTCTCTTCAAAATTCATAATACATGTCCTTCAAGTCCTCTAACAACACATCTGGGTAATGGTCTGTAAGACCCAGAAAGTCTTTTCACCCTTGTACTTGAGAATCAGACTGCAGGCCCCAAAAAGTTTTGTGCTAGAGAAAAGCAAGAATGTGTGCTGCGTTGCATAACTCAGTCACAGTGTGTCACCAAGTATACTCCAAATTTGCTAATAATAAAAAGAATTGCAGATAAAGGAAACAAGAAGCAGTTCAACTGTATTATGTCAAGATATCTATATATCCAAGACAGTGTAGAGACACTGCATCTTCATTAGACATTCATTATGTAAGGGCTTGCTGCCATAAAGGAGAAGAGTGGTAAGGTGTGGTTAAGTTACACTTAAAGGTACAGGCTTGTTTGTGATTGTACTTAATTTACTGACTGCTCCTAGTCAAGCAGAATTTTGCTTATTGCTTCTACTCTTGGCAATAAATTAAATATTGGAATCAACAACTTGTTACTACTTATATCTCTCTTGAGCAGCTAAGTGACAAGCAGACATTGCTTCTGGGTGAGAGTGGGAGGACAGAAAATAGCTCACTGTTGCAGTATGTGGAAAAGGAATCCAAAAGACATTTGAAGGTCTTCTATGTGCTAGCCACAGATTTTTTTTCCCTTTTTTCTTTTATCAGAGATGTTAGTTTGAAAATTAGGAATACCACTTTAGCATATTGTCTCACTTCATGTACAATCGTGGTAAGATGAAACACTGCACAGGGAAAGTGATATGAGCTTTGAGGCACTGGCACTTCTATCCTCTCCCTAATGCTTCAGCTTTGCCTTAAGACTTTCTTGTGCAATGGCGACAGCAAGACTTGCTTTGAATACTTAGCACTGTAACTGCCATTGCTAGTTCAACTAAAGAAAACATTGTCTTCATAGGTCAAATTACTTTCTAATGGTTTTCATACCCCTTTGTAAGAGCTCTTGAGTCTGCTTTTCAGAGTCAAGTGTTAAGAATATATGATTTGAGATACAGCAAAATCACTTGCTAGTAGTTGAGAAGATACATCTTATGTAGTCAAATAAACAATTCATAAATTACTGTACTGTCAACTGTAAATAAACATGTGAAAGATTTTGAATAGAAAGGGATCTTTAATATGAAAGTGTTAAATAAAAAAAATAATTTTGCTTACTCCAGTAAGTGCTTTGGAGGGGAAAAAAAAAAGACAGTTGCCATGGAATATGAACTTGCTACAGGTCCTCTCATTCATGATCATAGTCCAGGTCCACTTAGCCTTCAGCAAAGTAATCTAAATGAACTGACTTCTCAGAGGACGTAAACTGTCTTGAATTTGTCAGGGGCCAGGGTGAATTATCAGCATGATGCTCAGAAATAGAGTAACTCTTTGTTCCTCTGTGACTCCTTCCTATGTTGAAGCTTCTGCAATTTTTAAAACTAGACCAGGTATCTTACTCAAAGTTTGGTTCTAGTTCAAACAATAATAGCCAGGATTTGTACAGAAACTCTGTGGATTGTCTATAAGACCAGAAATCGTCATAACTGATGTAACTGTCAGTCTGTCAAATCAGTGATTGACACAACTGTTCTTTCTAGCTCAGTTACTTTTCTTGGAGAAAGGATTTTAAGGCCAAGTCTAGTTAACATTCTACACTGAAGTTTTTAAGATTATTTTATTGTTGACTATGCAAGACTTGGATTTACAGCACATATGTTTACATTATAAAAGCTCTTTCTGTGAGTATTAATTAGTAAATGTGACCCTTCTCAAACATAGAGCTTGATGCTAGAAAAAGCAACCAATTCACTTGTATGAAATTGATTTCTGCATGATTACATGTCCCAGTATTTTTAACCCTGAAGCAATACAAAATTTTTAATAGAAATTGAAGCAGTAAATCTTTCCTTAGAAAGATGCACACTGTACTGTCTGCATCATTACTGAAACCATTTTACTTTGAAGCACAGAAGGAACACTTAATTTTTATTTACTGTTATGAAGGAAATCCTTTCATTACAAGGGGGGAAAAAAAGCTGACAAATATGAAAATATGACTGTGATTTGGGCAAAGTTCCAGAGACGGGAGAGAGTGATGCTTTTATCTTCAGAGGGTCTTTGACTGCTGCATTTATTCCATTAATAACTCCAGTATGGTTAATGTCATACTTTGTACATTTGTCTCTGTGTCTGGCCTTTGTATAAACTGTAAGGGAAGGTATTTTGATGTTTAACTCTGCAGGGAAAAAGAGTGGAGTAAAATGCTGTTTCTTATTTCCCTGGACTGCATGGAACACCATGCTAAAGTTCAGTTTTGACAAATGTATTTTTTCATAGTTTTTTTCTTCCCAATTTGAATTTTAAACACATTGCATTAAAAATCTAATTGAACGGAAGTCATTGCAAGTTATGTATACTTATGACTAGTTTCATATGTACTTCCAGATGAAGGCTTCAGTGAAATTATTTGACTAGACAAACTTAACACTGCTGGCCAGTTTGAAGGAAAGGCCAGATCCTACCCATATATGAAAGGAACAGAGTGATGAAAGCACTTAACTGTGAGCTTCAGTAAAGCCTCTGCTTTGTGATTAAACTCACCATCTACATACATGCACTCATTCTGTTATCATCCAGTGTTTATTATTAGATGTAGGTTTGCCTGTTGAATGCAGGGATGTAATACACAAGTGCATTGAAGGACCTATTCAGCTGTTTCTTGTCATAATTTTTGCCAAATGGACGAGTGGAGAATGTCTGTGGATATACATATAAGGGTTTAATGCTGAACAAAATCGTAATGACTTGTAAATTAATTTTAAAAAAACAGGTGAAGAAAAAAACCTGTCAGCTAAAATTATTTTACATTGTCTACTGTAGCTGAAGTGAAAGGATTCCATCTACACATGCTAATTTATGTGTGCTGGAGGACAATAAATCACAGGACCTGGAACTTCCATGTGATTGGCCATGCCAGGACTTTGGAATGCTCTGCAGATGTTAATGTGAAAATATAGCCTACCTAACCCTGACTTCCAAAAACAAAGATAAATGAGATCTCTGTGTAACTCAGTGAACTTCAGTCTGATCTCATTGTGTTGGTTCTTAGCCATATGCTTAATGGTGATACAAAGGCTTTAGAAAGGAGATTGCTGAAACATGCAACCATCTCCTTCCAGTACCTGAAAAGCTGCTCTGGTTAGCTGGAGACTGTACATTTAGATGTGTATTACACCATATCCTTTTCACCAAAGGTGTGTTCTTCACAAATTCTACTAACAACTTTCTTTATAATGCTCTGAGTTGTCAAATAATTTGATGAATGTAACTTACCTCTCCTTCTGAAAGGTCAGTCAAAGTGTTATCTACATGGTACAGAAAAGGTTGCTTTTGCTTGGAATAGGATAAAGACACAAAATTTAGTCATCCAAAACCCTTGACAGTGGTACAGCAAGAGTTAGATCTACAGAACTATATAACTAACAACAAGTCTTTTAAAATACAGATCACTAATTCCATACCCTGAAGGGTGCTCCTGAAAAATTGAGGTGGTCATTTCTAATGATTCCTAACTAAGCTTTTTATTTCAAAAGTGAATTTTATAATATAATAGCATCTTATTTTGTGCAGGGGCCTCTCTGTGGTGTGATTTGGGAAAGTCATTCTGAAGGGGAAAATGCTTGTAATTCACAAAATTTGTGATTTGAAACTGTGCTGAAAAAGGCACAAGGAATTTATGGTAACAGGCTAGAAGACATGAGTCTTGTGAGCGAAATTATATTGATTCTTAAGAACATTTTAACACTGTATGATAAGAATAGGCGTTTTGCTCAACTGCTTATGGTAACGGGACATTTTGTTTCCTTCTGTTGGTGGGTAAGATCAGTGTGTGAAAACTTTAGTAATATTAGAGATCCATTAATCTGTCAATACTTGCTCTTGTGCTACCCTCATTGTCCCTGAACATCTCTATCAGTCACAGATTTTCAGTCTCCTTAAGATTTTATGCCCATAAAACCCAAACTAGAACCCAGGGGACATATGGCGAAGGAATGTGATGAGCAATCCTGTGCCTTGGTCTTGCAAAGTGGGCCTGTTGGCCTGCACTGACTACTTACTGAGATGCTAAGTAAAATCACATGGCTTTTTTTGGTTTTTTTATACTTAGTATTTATAATCTGTTTGATCACCAAGCTTGTTGTTGGTGAAAACAAGCTAAGATTTAGACTGGACTCTCACATAATGCTTTACATAAATTCAGTTTACTTCTGTTATCCATCACGTGAAAACAATCTTCCCATAACTGAACCAGGGCTGACTGCTAAGAAACCCAATAGCAGTCTGTAAATTTTAAAAAGGTCTTGTTTTCCTCCTTTTTATATACCCTAAGCGAGAAGAAAAACAACCAGGAAGCTTGGGAGGTCTAAACCTTGCTGACTGCCAAGGTTGTATTGTCTGCATGAGTTCCTCCTCTTCAGTTTGTAGCTCAGCTGTGGATATCTTTTGGTAGTTTTGAGTGATGTTTAAACTATTTATGGCCTTTTTTACTGTGTTGAATATCCTACACTCAGAAAGTCTCTGAAAGTGAAGTCCAACAGGCAGATATCCAGAGTACAAGGTTAAAACACATGCTACTATTGTTTTTAATCAAAGTAATGTTAAGAATGGAAGGCCAAATGGTATGTGATAGAAACCTAAAAGCTGCTGTGCCCATCATGTAGAAGCCCAGTTACCAGTGGTTTGCATCCAAGGAATGTTGACTCCTTCTCTGCTAAAGCATTCATAAATGAACTGCACCCTATAGGCTCAAACTTGCAATCCTCCCCTGAAGTGCAGGGATTTTTATACTTCTTGATGTTTTACCCTCCTTTTGGAATTTTTATTGTTAATTTGTTTTGGTAGGAATCTGCAATTGGTGTCCATTTTCAGTGAGTATTTTAACTAATGATGTTCAGTAATGATTTTCTATGTCTTTTTAACTTTTATTTCATGACATCATGCAGTTGGTTGGCTCTCTTGTTTAAAGAAAAAAAGACAGGCCTTTAATGCTATTCCATTCTTTCAGATTTTACTTTATTTTTTCCCCATCAAATTTGGAAAACCAGTTACAAATTCTGATTTTCAGCTCTGGTTTTTGATACTGATATTTTTCCTTATTTGCATTAGATCATCAGAAGAGTGTAGCTCCACCAGAACATGTGCTATGTGGTGTTTCTCTGGCTTAATTTTTGCTTTTTTAAGAGAATTCTATTGTTAATCAAAACTGTGCTCCCATTCTACCATCTAGCATAATCCTCTTCCTCAAAAACAATTGGGTTTATTGAACCTGAGTTTAAAAGGATTACTTTTAATTTATATTCAAACATTACATAGGAAATTTTAGTTTTATATTCTTATTTAAGAGAACTGATGTCTGATGTCATTGAGTAAGAGGAATTGCCCAGACTCCGGCGTGTTTTGCTCTTAGACTGTTTTCATGTGCTGCCACATCCAAAGACCTCCCTTGATTTTCTTAGATACTTTGGCATTACTTCCTTTATTCAGAAAGTATGGAGGATTCTTTTTAATTATAGAAACAACTCGTCATGGACTTTAATTGTTGCAATGATTACTTCTGATTATAAAAAGGATTTAAAAAATAGTTCTAAATAATTATTTGTTTTGAAATATTATTAGCACATTATATGAATATAAGTTCAATGTGGGCATTTTAATTTGTAGGACAATGTAATGTGGTTTATCTTTAGTTGGGGAAGATTTTAAGTCTATTTTATGGTTAAAAATGTAGAACAACTTTCTTAATTTTGTAACATTGTTACTAATTTGTGTTAATCCTAATTTCATTTTCCTCACACTTTGTATTCCTATACTATATATTTGCTTGTATCCTGTTAAAATATTGTCCATAGGTGAGGAACACAGGTATATGCAGAGCTGCTCTCAGTGAAGTGTGAGTATACAGACTGACAGTGGGGTTTGTGTAGTTGCCTTAACACCAGCTTCACCAGACAACTCATCGCTCTGGCGTTGTGTTTCAGTTAATAAATGAAAGACCTATGTATGACATACAACATAAAACAGAGTAGACCTTGTTTCAGATAAAAGCTTTACTTTGGAACTGCAACACATGAACTGTGTTGAATCACACCACAGGCTCATTTTTCCCATGTCCCTTTCTGACTGTGGTTGGTTCACAGCACCATTGCACAAGTCTAGGTGCACACTGGTGTGTCATCCATTATTCTCTTCCAGTTCCCAGTAACCTCTATGGATTTCCTAATTGCACAGTGTTGCATTCACACCTTTCCACCTAAAAGAATGCTTCTTTTCCATGCATTTCTTGAGTTAATTGGTGAATGTATTTATACTTCTGGCATTCACAGGATTCTGTGGCAGTGAGTTTCATAGTTTGGTTGTATTTTGTGTACGGCAAATCATTTTAAAGGACCCATGTTGATGAGTAGGTAGTTTAATTGAGGAGAAATTTAGACACCAAGAATATTAGCTGGGGAAAAAAATTACTACATGCAGTCTCATGTAACTAGATTACTGTGATGTGGTTATATTTGGTTTTAGATGTCTAATTTCCCTTCAGTGAGCTTTGTCTATTTGTTACATATTGTGTATGGCTTCTGTAAGAGGAAACAGATGTGGTGAAAACACTGAAGTTGCTTGTCTCCATAAGTCACATTTTAAAGTACATTTTCTCCTAATAAAATGTTTAGTAATTCCAGTTACAAATAAGAATAAAAAAATAATGCTAGGCATCAAACACTCATTGTATTACATTTTTTGGCAGATGAGAGTGAAGCAAATGCTCAAGTATGTGGGCTATCCTAAAACTGGCATTTTATTAGGAATTCAACAAACATTTCATGTGTCTTCTGATACAACAGTCATTTATTACTCTATACATATGTGTAACTAGATGTTATGTGTAATATGACATTTGGGGGGTGAAAAAGGAAATTGTAGGAGGGAGAGAATTTTTCCTATTAGTTGCATGAGAAGTTGTTTGTATGTAGGTAGATGTGCATTTGTGTATGAGGGAGAAAAACACTATAGTGAAAGGGTTTAGGGGTTTTAGTATACAGATAAATGCAAAGAAAAATACCTGAGAACATGCATACTGCAGCTGTATTAATATTGTTTTTAAGAGGAAAATGTTCTTGCCTCTATACCCCCTTTCATCTTGCTGCAATTTCATGTTATTACAGAATCACCCTGATACTGTGCCAGACATAGATGACTGTTGGTGGGTGATTTTTAATGCTCAGTATTGCCACATCCAGCAGAGTTTCTCTCTTTCATATAAATGTCTTCTTTCTCTTCTGATTGTTCAATTAATTATTTTGAGAAAGGTTATTTGCTTATTTGGAACCTGTACTGAGGTTCTGCCCTGTGTGTGTGGCTTCCAGTAAGTACATGAGATAGGATCTTGGTGGTATGTGGGAGAGAGGGCTTATCCTTCAGGCGTATTTCTCTCTGTATGTTTCTGTTTCTCTGCTAATCTTTTGCATCAACAGCAAATGACAGTGACCAGTTATACTGAAGTTCCGTGTTGACCTGTGTCTAAGTGACTTTTGTATAATTATATTTTTAGTTGTAATTGTTGATTTTACATTATCGGTTGGTAGATGTAGGGTGATGTGGTCTTCCTTTTGAGCTTGCAATGGTTTGTGTTCAGTGTGAGCTGCATTCTTCTTGTGCTTTGTAATAGATAACACGATAGTTTGATGCATAATTCTGTTTTATTTTTAGTTGTTGTGTGGATGCATTTCAGCTGTGTGGTGATTTGGCCATCTATGGAAATGTTGTCTTTGCCCAAATGATTTACAATCATCTTCCCAAAAAATGATTCAAAATTGTGTACAAGAAAGAATGTCAGTACCATTTTTTTCTGTTTCCATGTTCAAAACCAGCTGTAGATAATACTTCTGAAAGTAGCTTTCTAGATACTGAAATTTGGGTTCTGGTAGCTCCATACTGCTATAAAAGACAAAGTCACCATGTGGTTTTGGGTGCTTCCATTGGTCATTTCATTGGAAAAAAGTAGTGACTAATTTTAATTTTATCATCAATACCATCTTACAGCAAGTCAGCCTAACCTCCAGTTATGTTACATAATTTATATTTAGGTACTTCAATGAATAGCATGATGTTTGAGTTCTGAAACCCTGAGCTTTGCAAGTTCTCAAAACCTCTGAAAACTGGCCAGATCTCAAGTCAGCATTCAGATCTGGGTTAGGAATGTAACTGTAGGCATCTCATTTGACAAATCCGACCTAAATTAACTCCTGATTATTTCTGGCATTCCATTGGTGAAATATTAATGCAGATCATGTGATATCGTGCTCTTGACATTGTTGGCTGTTAACCTTCCTTCTACAGATTCCTCTGCACTGTCTTTGTGAAAGATGTTCTTAACAGAGCTTAGTATCAAGTGTGCAGAGCCAAAAATGGGCCATCAGGCAGACTGAAGTACATTCATATACTTCTGTGGTATGGCAAAAGAGTAAGATTCAGCAATGGTTCTTTTAGGGATCAGCCATTAGTAATACTTATTAGCATTTAAGCCTTGATTCAGCAAAGCTGTTAAACAAGGACTTATTTTTAGAGATAATAAGGGTCCCATCTCTGGTCCTTAAAGCTCTTCAAATCTTTTTATATGCTAATGGTACATTTTAAATACTTGAAGTTCAGCATGTGCTTAAATGCCTTACTGAATATGGGAATTTTACTTAGTGTTCTATTTAATCCTGGTCTCTGCTGGTGATCCTTCAAGGAAGGAATAGAATCTATTTGGAGCGGTGTGCAAGGCAATGCACAGAAAAGTATTTGGCTGAAGTAATTGAATACTTCTCTCTCTGGCTGCCTTTATCATAGATTGTTTTGTCTAATAACAAATAGATGACTGAAATCTAGTGGGGTTTAGTGGTTCCTTACTGTGTGTTCTCTTGGTTCTCTTTTCTTGATACCCATTGTTATAGAACCTTTCTATGGTAAATATTGTCAATCAAAGACTCAGTAGGCATCCTGAATCTGGAAAGTGCTGTAAAAAACACTAAGAACTTTGACGAATCAGACAATAAATGGCTAGATCTTGGAATGAGTAAAAAATGCTGGCCTTTACTTCTGTAGATCAGTTTTTTGAGATAGTTGATTTGTTCATTCACAGCTGGTATTCTTTTAATGAATTTTCTATGTATATTTATCTAGATTTTGTTGGGCTTTTTTTCTCTGTAAATAATTTAAATGAACCTCCTGAACTCTTAGTTAAAAACAGTGTGGTCTCACATATTAGATTTGCAGGAATTTCAGTGTGGATATTCCCATGAGAAGAAGCCCAGACTCTTCAGGTTGACATTTCTGTCTTTTTACCTAAGAGCTCTTTATTCTCCGTTGGGAACTTTGCACTCAGTCATACTGCTGTTGCATGAGCAGTCTGTAAGCAATCATAATGTAGCAGAGCTTCACACGTGAATGGTTGCAGTTGAACTTGCAGTTGCCCTCACAGGGATCAGGGGAGGACACGATCTTTATGAACAGTTCTTTCTTCATTATCACAGCATTTATGGTAGTTACTGAGACTCAGCAGTCATTTGCAGAATATTTGCTTTGGAGCATCAGTGCCTTTAAGACAGAAAATGAGCTCCTTTGAGCTTAAGATAACCAGCCTAAAGATACAGAAAGCCGGGATGGAGAAGCAAATGCTTGAGTAGCACAGGAACTGTCTGGTTTCAGTCTGGCTCTGTTGTGTTCTAACCTTCTGTATGCCCCAGTAGTCCTGGGGTGGACAAAGTCTGTTCCTGATTCTTCAGCAGGAGCAGCAGGAAGAGCCACGAAGTGCAGGAGATTAATAGCACTTTCTTCTGTCTCTCAGCCCGTTGCCTAAGAATTTCTTATTTTGTGATCCATGATGTCTGGTTGGTTTTTAAGTACAGATCATTTTTACCTTTGAAAGGAGAAGGCTGCTGTCAGTGAAGAGCCATATACCTGTTAGTGTTAAAGAACCTGAGATCTCTGGGTTGGAAGACTAATACTATTGTCTGAAGGTACAGCTTCCACTGTGCTGTTCTCCTCATTTGTGCCAGATGAAGTGCTTTTACCACCTTTCCTGAAATTTGTATACAGACCAGCTAGGAAGGCTTCAAGTTTTCATCTTTTTTT
>VXBX01000275.1:75456-100942 GCA_013400415.1 Scytalopus superciliaris | reverse complement strand
TTCCCCCCTCTGGTGTACAAATCTACTTTGCTATAGGTATTAAGAAAATATTTGTCAATTACAAAAAGCTCTAACAAGCAGCCAGCAAAGTTGTGAGTGGTTTTTTTAAGTACTTCTGTGTTTAGAACTGCTGGGACACCTTTCAGGAGTGAAAAAAACACCACTGAAAGTAATTTGCAATTTGCAATGGAGGTGTACAGAGGACAGTGATTTCCCAGATTCTTTAGATTTACTGCTTATCTTGATGCTACAGTCTCCTTCTTTCTGTCCTTTAGCAGGCATGTCTGCTTGGGGAAATAGTTTCCTTGGTTTTTTTCCTTGCCTCCTTTTTCTGATTTTTAAACTGCTGTTATTAGTGACATTGTACTGGAGTCAGTCTTGCTGTCATGTTCCAGAATTTTATACTGGCTTTTGAAATATTTTTAAAGTAGGGAAACAGGCATTTCACTGTTCCCGTACTTCAATTCACATATCTCAAACTTGTTCTAGTATAGTACAAAAGTTTTGGTGGACTGCTTGGTCATATTTTTAAGTGGAAAAATACGTGATATTTATGATGCTAATTAGGTAGTCACGGTATTGCTTTATACAGAAGCTCTCAATGAAGTAGGGTATTATCAGACTAAGGCTGTGGTGAACAGTTAAGAATAACACCAAGAAAAGATAATGCTGTTTAACTTGCTTAGTATGGCTGTCTTTCTATATGAAGATTTCACATCTTCAGTTGCTTTCTTATAAAGTACCAACAGGAAAGTTCCTCTCTTGACTTCAGGTGGTACCTGAATCTTTTTCAGGAAAATGGTTTTGAGGCTGTTTTAGGAGTTGTTTGGAGTTTTTTGCAGTTTGGTTAAGTTCTGTGTCTTTTTAGTATATGTGTTCAGGGAGTGGATGAGCAGAACATAAGGGAAGCTCAGTGTATAAACATCTTTCTTACTGTGATTTAATTGCCAAAATAAGTTCTACTACATAGTAAGCAGGAAACAAAAAGAAAGCATACCATTATAATTTTATCTGAGTTCTTCTGCTGGGGAGTTTATTAGTTTTTATTATTTAAAGGTGTTCTCTCTCTTGCAGTAACCTCTCCCCTTCCTTGTATCTTTTTAATACTCTGTGAAATTGATTCACATAAATGTGTGCCTGCTTGAATGACCTAGAATGGATTAATCAAATCACTAAAATAAGTATGCTTTTGGCACAGCAAGGTGTTAGAAACCCATGTGTAGTTTTAAGGGGTTCTCAAGAAGTGCGAAGAAAACATGATACCACTATAGCATTTGATGCAGTTTGGGGAAGCGTCATTTAAGGAAAAAGCATGTTAAGAAAAACAAGTTGTCCAGTATTAAACTGAATTGCGTGTCTGTTCTCATTCAGTGTCCCAAAGCTTCACTTCAGTTTGCTGGTAAAAGGCATTTATTTGTCATAGCTGTCTGCCAGAAGACATTTAAATAATTTGAAAATAGGCTTGGTGAAGTGGCTGTAAGAGGGTGAATTAGTTCTGTGTACAGCAGCAGCAGGTTGGCCCAGAGGACTTCTGACCCAGAAGGATCCTGAGTCACTGCAATCTGTTCTGTGGGAGATGGAAGGCAATATGACCTGGCTCTTGGACACATTTTCAGCAGTCGTGAGAAAACAGCCTGTTGGCTAAGTGATGCTATGGTTCTCCATGCTATTCCTGGCCTTGTGGGCTGTGGTGCTGCAGCAGATGGTTCTTGTCCAGTTGGGTGGTTTTGAAAGATCAGAACAAGGTAAGCACAGGAAAGACTTGATTGAGGGGGAGAGGGGAAGGAATGAAGAGGGATAAACAGGCCATGTTTATTTTCTCGTTTTTCTTTGAAGTTTTTCCCTTCTATCTTTAAATTTTTGTAAATATATATAAATACCTTAACACGTAAATAGTAAGACCATGTTGGTGGAGAGGAAGACAACAAAAGGTTACCATTAATGTTTCCATAGTCAGCTAAATTCTGACTGTTTGTATTTACTTGGAGAATCTTCAGTTGTGTTTGTAAGCTCCACATCCACAACCTTCTCAAATGTGTTAGTAGCAAAAATGAATTAATATTAGCTTTGTAATGTCACTGAACTTAAATGGGAAAGCCAGAAAAAGAGCTCAGAACTTCTTAAACATCCTTGTTTGTTTTTTTTAAATAGTCTTTCTGGTATATAAGCATAAGACTCTACAACCATAAAATATGGCTTCTTGGGACTTGAGTGTTTGAGGAAATATAAAATCTAACATACAAAATAGTCTATACTCATTTTATATTCTATTATGAAAAAAGTACTAATTTTATTTCTGAGACTTGCTATGACATTCTTGACTAATGGGCCAGACATATTTCAAAATATTACTTTTTGCAGCCACTGACATAGTTCTACCTTGCAGAATTCATCTTCTAGCCTCCTCAAGTTTTCTGTGTGTTTTCAGCTATTTTTACCTTGTTTAGACAGGGTTTGGTGGGGGTAATTATGTTTTGAGCTTTTTGGGTTGGGATTTTAATGTGGGAATTTAGTTTTCCAGGAGTGCTTGCTATGTAATTATTAACATTGATAGGCTGGAAACATTTGGTAATGTTTTGATTCCTTTAGAGAATCTCCACATTCTGGAGAATATCAGCTTGATAAATACAGATGAGGGCTATTGAAGTCTAGTCAGGTTTTTCTTGTGGCTTTTTTTGTTTTGTTGTGGGGGGGTTGTGTTTTGGTTTTTCTGTTTTTTTTTTTTTTTTTTTTGGGTTTGGGGGGGGGGTGGTTTGGGGGGGGTTGGGGTGTTTTTTGGGGTTTTTTTTTAGGTTGGTTGGGTGGTTGTTTTTGTTTTTTTTCTTTTTTTTTTTGTTTGGCTGTTTTTGGTTCTGTTTAGTTTTGGTTTGCTTTTGGGTTTTTGTTTTGTTCTGGGTTTTTTTGGTTCATTGGGGTTTTTTGTTATTATTATTACTCTAGTGTCTAGAGCATAAATACTGTCTACAGACTTTTTCACCACTCTGCATTTGATACAAGACAGTTATATTGCTGTACACGTTTAAATGGTCTATTACTAGTCTGCTGCCAGGCACTAATAAAAATATATTAACCCTCTGATCAAATTTTATTATTTTTCTCATTTTCTTTCTAGGCAGTTTATGGTTCCACAGGATTCTTTAATTCACAGTCATGATGCACTGTTAATGGGCTTTAGAATCTTGTCTTCTTGGCCTCCGGCCAAGCAAAAGTCTCAGCTATCTTTTGAACAACCATACATATGACATATACATAGCACTGGAACTCCTTATGTAGACCTAAATGTGTGGAAATGGCAAAAATTTGTTCAACATACTGCAATTCTTTATGCACAAATTTGCCCATGAAAATAAAAGATATATTTGCTAACAAAACATGATTTGTATAAACTTGCTCTTACTCTATTTTAGACCCACTGAATTTGTGTATTGAAACTTCCCTGAAAGAGAAAAAAAATTAACACTTTATTTGGACATATCACAGTTATGTGAAAAAGTTGAGAGATGTAGATAAGAATTACTGCAATTCATTATACTAGTAGATACTGGGAAAGAGGTTAGTAAAATGTCATATTTTTTCATACTTATAAATTATTATAATTTACTGCTTCCCAACATTTCATCTGAACAAGCTGGGAAAATGGGCCCATGGGAATCTCACAAGGCTTGACAAAGTCTAGTGCAAGGAGAAACATCTGAGCACAGGCTGAGGGATGAACAGATTGACATTAGCCCTGCTGAGAAGGACTTGGGGGTGCTGGTGGATGAAAAGCTGGACATGACCTGGCAATGGGCACTTGCAGCCAAGAAAGGCAATTGTATCTTGACCTGCATCAAAAGCAGCATGGCCAGAAGGTCAAGGGAGGTGATTCAGCCCCTCTACACTGCTCTGGTGAGATCCCATCTGGAACGCTGCATCCAGCTCTGGAGTTTCCAGTACAGGAAAGACATGGACCTGTTGGAGTGAGTTCAGAGAAGGCCACCAAGATGATTACAGGAATGAGGAAAGTTAGAGAACTGGATTTGTTCACCCTGAAAAGCAGCCTGTGGGGTTACCAAGTTGTGGTCTTCCAGTATGTGAAGGGACCATACAACAAAGATGAAGAGAGTAAATTTACTAGGTCATGTAGTGACAAGACAAGGGGGAATGACTTTAAACTGAGAGTAGGTTTAGATTAGGTATTAGGAAGTAATTCTTTAATGTGAGGGTGGAACAGGTTGATCAGAGAAGCTATGAAAGATTCACAGGTGTTCAAGGCCAGGTTGGATGGAGCTCTGAGCAACCTGGTCTAGTGGGTGGCATCCCTGCCCTTGTCAGGACAGTGGGAACTAGATGATCTTTAAAGTCCCTTCCAACCCAGACCATTCTCTGGGTCTGTGATTCTGTAATCTAAAGAGAGGTAGGTTACCTTTGTTTATCAGAGCAAACCAAACCTCTACACCTTTTTTGCTGTCACCTGCCTAGCAGTCTAACTTTTGACTAGCTAATTGAGTGAGAATGTGGATATATTCACTTCTCTATAAGGCATCGCCGGCGGCTGTGGCCGTGTGGGTAAAGCTGCCGCCCCTGGATCCGTGCTCCTTCTCGGAAGGATGCCGGTTCGAGTCCTGCGGGTCTCGCTCTGCCAACTTCGTCCGGGCTTGCCCCGGCCAAGGCTTAGAGCGTCCCAGGGCTAAAGGGGGTGGGGCCAGTTCCGCGCACGCTGAGCTCCACGTAATAAATCCATTCGCGCAGGCATAAAAAGCATCGTCGTTCGCGACGGCTAGCCACACACACACACATAAGGCATCTACCAAATAGTTAGATGATGAGCACTGATAATTTCCTATGTTTTCCAAAAAGACAAAGAGTTCTAAGGAAAATCCAGAAACATGTCACAGCTCCTTACCAACTCACCTGTCTCATTCCCTTTCTGGGGTCACAGGATGTGCCAGATTCAGGTGCTGCCAGAGCCTGTTTGTAAGTGAATCTATTTTAGGAGACAGTTTCTGTGTAGAAATGACAAGTTTCCTAAACTTCTCCAAGGCACAGACTCAGAAAAGAACAAGTCTGAGCTGGTGTCAGTTCCTAAAAAGAAGTGTTGTTTTTCTTCTGGCTAGCCATTACCTGGCTGAGCTTATTCCAACATACTTGGGACAGGGATGCATGAGAAGAATTAGACAAAAGTGCTTGTGAGTCAGAAGTGAAGTATTTACCCACCTGAGTGGAACTGCTCAAAATTTGTAATCAAACACTTAATGAAATAACTTGCTGTCTGAGAATTTTGATCTCTCCTTTCCACTTTCCATCTGAAAATCTGAGAAAATACTTGTTTAGCTTACATGGATAGATGACATTTCCTTCATTAATACCTACAGCATGAGATGGTATTCTTGCACAAAAGTATTCAAGAACCCAACAGTCCTTTTTGAGAAAGAGAGCTGGTATCCCTGTTGTAATTTGTAATTTGAGTTTGTTTATGCCGTCTTAAGTGATGCCCTTAGAATGAAGGAAAGCTGCAGAGAAGTAAAGAAACAAAATTTGCTGAACTCAAAGTGCTCAAGGATTATGTGTTTACAAAAAGAAAAAAATTCCAAGATCTGAATTTTAATTTCATGGTTTGAATGTTTTACCTTCTCTCTATGTGTGATATATATGATTATCTATAGGACTGTAGATATTCTGCTAACAGAATATTATACCCTGTAACTGGATATGAGGATGGTAAATGTTACCATATTGTTGTACTAGCCATGCTTTCAGGGAATATCATGATTATGGCTTGCATTTGTCAGTGATATTGATGAACTGGCATGCATATTAAAGTGGTTTGTAGTTCATATTTGCATTAATGAATGAGTATGATTCATAAAAACTCTGCTCATATTGAAGCTTTTTCAGATTAAGGTGGGTCTGAAAGACAGGGAGTAGTGTTGTATTCATTTAACATCTTGGTACTATTTGCAAAATAATTTTATTGAACTCTGGATTATGACCCAAAATACGGGCTTTATGGAATGAGAGATTTCAGCTGACTTCTGAAATTAATAGGAAACACTGGAGATAAACGATTAGCTGTAATGAAGATGGAAGTCTCATACAATAATGCCTCATATCGACCTCTTGCAATTTCCAATAAACAAAAGTAATATGAAACTAGTCATGATCTGAACTTTGTTTTGAGTTCTGAGTTTTGGTTTCTACTGGAGCATGTCTATCTTTTGCTATCTGTGGCCTATGTCCTTCACCATTTTTTCACCCATTCCTACCTTCCTGGGTTCTCTTTTGAGCTGAATTATGGAAACAAAAAATGTTTTTAAAAAACCCCAACCAACCAGCCAAACAAACCAAAACCCCCACAACTTTGTAGTTCCCTTAGCTCTCCTCCATTTCTGCTGGGCAAACGTGATTTTACTGCAACGTAAGCCCACAGCTGGAGCTCTAGTCACCATTTGTGACTCCAGCATTTGTGGAGGACATTAGTCTTGCAGCATTCACCTTTGTCCCTGAGTTTGAATAGTAAATGAAGCAGACTGCATGTGGCCAGTGAATGCAAAGAAAATTTGCTACACTTATGCTTGGTGGCCAATCAAAATGAGAGTAACCCTTTACCCGTGGAGTCTAGGACTAAACTTTTTTCAGTTTGACTGCTGCTGATATGCCAAATTCTCATCCTTCAGCCTAAAGACTGCAGCTGTATATTTGATTGTTGCTGGGAGCCAAAGGTGGGCTGGCAGCTCTCCAAGTGAAAGCCCTACCTTGCACATGTAGTTTAGACAAGTTCAGTCAAAAGTTTGCTGTGTCTTTTACTTTGAACTTAAATCAGGAAGGAAGTTACAGGGCTTTCTGGGAAAGCCTGTTCAAGAAGCTGGGCATAACTATACAGCTGCAGTGCATCAGTACTCTGTATGCAATTTAATTATCATAATCTGTTATAACAACCTTTAAGATAGTGCTTTTTTTGTTTTGTTCGAAAGCCAATGTCAAAAAGTCAGTTTTTCAGTCGCTAGAAAAGAAGGAAACAGAATTTCCAAGACACAGAATATAGTGAAAATAGTGAAAATTTTCACACAATTACATATGGAACACTTGCAGTACAGATAACTTTGAAAAGTGGAAAACTCCTAAAGGTGAAGAGCAGTTACACTGGTGCTGTCAAACATCTCAGATGTGTGTGTCTGTAGGAAGTTTTGGAAGCACAGGTGTTGCTGTGTCCAACTACAGGTGCGCAATAATTAGCAACTGCTTACTTGCCTTTAAAATCTATACCTTTGTTGTTAATTCTAAATGAGGTCAGTAAGTTGTTTTGGTCTGTGAGACCAAGATCTTCTCTTGGCAGTAATATTAATGAACTGCAGCTTTGTAAGTGTCGTGGGAGAGTGCTGCTGTCCAGACTTCTGCCCGTCAGCTAATTCACAGATCAGGCCTGGGGAGCGACCCACTGTTGGTTTTTCAAAGGGACTGAGTTCTTCTCTAAAGTTCTGTAGTTCCAAAAATTGTATTTGCAATTGTCTAATGGATTTGTTAAATTGTCTCTATTTCATGGATTCGTAATAGCAAATGTGTTTTAGTACATTTTTAATTAGTTGATTAAAATTAAATTATTAATTAGGGATTATCTTGTGCAGAGAAGAAATTATGACAGAAGTAATCAAACATTAATTATTGAAGATTTTACTGATAAGCTGCCTCCTGAATATGCTACACTATAGATGTGTGATAGGAAAAATAAAAGTTCCACTTCTGTAACTTTAAAACATGTAAACTGTGCCTACNGTGCAGACACAGTAGTTCAAGATTTATTATTATGCACCTGACATTATAGGACTATAAAACTGAGTAGTTTATAAAGGGTAGTATTCTCTTTTATGGTACCAGACTGGTGGCAAACCCTCTTTTGTGAAAAATAGTTAAAATAGATTTTTAATTTTGAGGTTACCACCTTGTTATTTTTCTTTGCTTTCACCTCAGCTTTCTTGTTCTTGGTAGTTGGCTGTCAGTGCAGCTCTATACTGTTGGTTTTCAAAAATCATCTGAAGAAAGATAATGTGTTTTGCTTGTTTTGTACATGAGAAATTATAGTACAGATACATTGGCAAAGGATTCAAGAGTTTAAATTTCAAATACAAAGATGTTCTTTTGAGCAAAAAATCACCTGCTCTCCTGTAGGACTACCACATAAAAAGTGTTCAAATATGAGCAATCTGACTAAACCAGTGACAAATAATTTAAAGTGTTTTCTGAACTGAGAACTGTTGTATGGGATAGCCAGAGAGCTGAGCCATCCCCAGGTGGACTTGGAAGCATCCAACCCAAATATGAAAAGGAGAGCTAGGTTCCAAAATAAATTATTAGGAGTAGACATTTGTAGTAGTCAAGGCCAAGTATGTTTTCCCTCTTCTGCTTTTATATCAACAGATGATGAAAGTTACTTAGTTTATACTGAAAATCTTGGAATGTGATAGTCAAGCAGTTGTCACACCTGTGTTATGCTTTCCTGGTTGTCTAGACATTCCAGCCTCCGTTCATTCCCGTGGATCTGAATCCATCACCTGTGCTTAATACTTATGTCTGCTGAAAAAAGTAAATACTCCTCCAAATGGTGTGTCATGAACATGCTCTTCTAACTTCAAACAGGCCTTTAATTCTCATGGGTTATGTGAAGTATATTGGTGTCAAGATAGAAAGATTACTTTCAAGGAACCAGGTGTTCATTCTCTGAGATTTTTTTGTTGTTGTTGACTTACCCATACATCTCCTACTGTTTTCAGCTACATCAGAATGAAGAAACATGTATTTTTGACTATGGTTCTGCAAGCTTTTCAAACATATCTATGAAAGATGCGATCCGATTTGCTGTCATGGTTGTACATCTGTATGTCCTTCTTTGTTGCAATATGCCTTGCATAAGCTAACTCAATTTCCCTCTCTTGAAAATGAATCTTATTCCATCAAAAAGTTAAATTTATTCTTTGAGTTTGATACAGTGATACCACAGTTCACTCCTCTTTTCCATACCTCAGTCATCTGTCATCTTTCCAAAGCTTCAAAACTCTCAAGAGAGTACAATGCATGTCAGATATGAGAAGAGTGCTGTCTCAGTAAGTTTGACCTGATCAGGAAAATTTTCTTCTTTTCTTCTCCTCCCTTTTCACCCGAAATGACTCCTTCAGGAAACATCCAATCTTTCTGTAGCTCAGTTGATCAAAGTGCTGTATTGTTGGATCTTAATCACATATGAATGGCTCCAGAAGGGATCAGAGCTCTCTTTGTTCATTAGAGGCTTCTAGGCCAAAACCAGTGCCAGCAGCCATAAAGGAAATATGTAAACCTCTGTTTGGTCATTCAGTGAACCATGTCACTCTAGGCTTGACCTCCACTTCTTTGCACAAGCTTCCTTCTGCAGGAAGGTGGCCTAGATCATGGTCATAAAATATATTAATGCTAGCAATTGTAGACAAAGGGATTATTTTCGTGTTTCTTTTTGATGTCTCTGTACCATTTTTTCTCATTGCAGTTTCCTGCTTCTGAATATCCTAGGCTTTAAGGTACAAAATAATAGATTTGTTTGTATCAGATAGAGCATGGTCTATATCCCTGTGGTGGTATCACAGTGTCTTGCAAAGTGTAAGTGGCAAGTATGTGCCAATATCAAAGTGTAATACCATAGATGTGGAGTTTTTATCCCTGTAAAATGGGTTTCTGTTGCGCTGGATGTGTATGTATCTTGGTAGATTTGTACAGGCTATAGGTAGATGGACTGTTCTTAATAAAAAATTCTTGACCAAGTATTTTTACTTCTTTGTAGCCCATCAAGATGTTGGAAGTGCTTAACAAGGCATAACAGTATTTGATAGAACATTAGCAAGACATCAAATTTCTCCTTTTACTTCATCTGTGCATTTTTCTGCAGCCATTTTAATGATAATGTCACTTTAGCTTTGTATATGATACAAACTGTGATGTTCTTGCTTGTAGACTAATGTGTAGTTGATAGCTGAAGTGCAGTCCTGTATCTTTCCTGTGTTATTATATCAAACATGAGTCAGTTGCATAACTGATAATAAACTTAATATCTCTGAATGTTCATAGTGAAAGAAAAATTAAGAATGAGAAGTTGCATGTTATCCAGGACACAAACAGAAGTGTTGTTGTTTATTGGGTTATCTGTCTGTTACTGGCATGCTTTAAAATGTCATCCAGTGAAGAAGGCAAACCAAATCACTTAGCTCATCAATCATAGACTGTGGATAATGAAAAGCAAATAATTGAGCTGTTCATGTTTACTCTTTAGGTTAGAAAATTCAATGTATAAAGTAAATGACTGTGTTCACAGAAATAAGGATTGGTTTATATATGCCCTGAGTGTCCAGACTATATTAGCAGACCAATATAACTTCAAATGTAGTTTCATTGGCTTTTTTTCCTCACATACTGTATCCATAAATACAGATAAGGCTAAAAGGAAAAGAACTTAGTGTTTTATCTAACACTTATGGTAAAATTCAGAAAATTCACATATGTTAACCTTTAATTAAAGATGGAGTATACAAATCGTACTAGAAGCATTATGGTCTTGCATGTGTTTTGTATAAAATGAGCAGAACTGCTCTCTCCCCTCCCACAAGAATAGCTGAAGATCTAATCAGACCACCAGCCAGTGGATTTTTTTTTTTTTATAGGATCCAGTTGTACTTGTTTGTCCTGCATTTGCCTTTAATCTAAACCTAGTGGTTGCATTTATACCTTATTTTTACTAACAGATCCTGTTAATACATTTCAACTGTTGTCAAGGGAACAAATGAACCACTTTTTTGTTTCCTGTGACAAATGTCACTGTTTCATCTTGATTTTTCAGAGCATTGTCCACTTTTCAGTATACTTTGCTTCGAACTCTGTGAAGTACTTCTGCAGATTTGTGCTTTCTAGTTGGCAAACATCAAGCTGATACACTACCAGCTGGACTGGAATTTTTTTTTATGAAGTCATTTCTGCTGTGATGGATTAGACATCTTTAGAAGATGGGTGTTTTATTGCTTGTAAGTCATCTAAAGCCATTTTATATGGCTGATCTCTTCTCACCTCTCTATACTTTCCCTCTCCAGTTCCTTCTGCACTGCCTGTGGTCTGACTGACATGATGATGACACTGTCCTTTCTATTAATCTGTCTACAACTGGGCTTATAAAACAGTGTGGCTGGTGGCACTCTTCACTGCATGTTGAGTAAACTGCTGTACAATCTGCAAATATTTATTTGTTCAAACTTGGAGAATTTGATTCATCTCCAAAACAGTTTTGCAGTAGGCAACATAGCATCTTTTCCAGCTTTTCTGGAGCAATACTTTGTAGTATTATTTTTTTAAAAAACTGTTGTTAGTGCTTCATCTTTTGGGAAGGTAAGTTCTACTTTGAGAGGGGGACAATTAGAAATGTTACATTAGTAAGATTTAGAATTTTAGCTTTTACCAAGTACACCTTTGTAGTTATAAGTCATTAAAGCATCTGTGAATTATTAACAACATACTGCTAGTACACTGATTCATTATAAAACAATAGAACCATTTTCCAGTTATAGAGGCAAACATAAAATCTTACTTTGCAAATTCTAGTCTGTTCAGTAGTGCTGTCATGATCTATCTGTCTGTATTTATAGAACCATGTTAAACATTCAAATCTAAAATGTTGCTGAAGAACGTATTTTTAGCTTTGGACTTTTTTTATATATATATTCAAAACCACGGCTTCCTTGCAATGGTTTCTTTTTCTTTAAAATCTGGACCACTGTAAAGATGAAAACTGCATCCCAGAGCTGGAAATTGAGGAATATTCAGTAACCTGTTGCTAATTATCCCCTTCTCATGCCAATCATTGCATGATACGCATAACAGAATAATAATGCTAAATGTATCTGGAAGTGTCAGGTATAAAGCCATACTGTAGTGCTACTTTCAGACTATAGAAAAATCACTCAGATTTATTTTTGGTGCTTATGGCTGAAAGATGTTCTATTTGTTGTTTTATTGCCTTTGTACTATTTTGGATCTGCACAGGCTGTGGTGATATAAAACTAGATCCTATACCACACATCTTGGCATAGAAATACCAGAATAGTTTAATCATATTAAACCTTTCAATTACTGCCTCACAAATGGCTATTTGTTCTTGATGAGTTTCTCATTCAAGTAACCCTTGACCTCATAAAATACTAAACTCATACTGAAACCTACGCTTTATAATGCCAGATTTTTTCCCATTTTCAGTTTATGCAGTTAACTTGTATCAAGTTTAAAAATAATGCTTTAAAAGAATCAATTTCATGGTGAATGCATCTAGTCAAACAAGTCATTTAAACAGCATCTTACTCGTGTGTAGCAGACCATTTTACAAGTAACTGCGAGTTTTACAAGCCTGTGTTTCAGACAGGATAATTGGTTGTTTCTTATATGTGAGTTTTGAATTTAAACTCGTTAACTTCAGTGTACAGAACCTTTCCTGGCCTGGTAAGGAGTATTTAGTTAAGGTCTTTTTACCTATAGTCATATATATTAGTTCATTATCAAATGGTGCGAATTTTGAGTATGTTCTGTGAAAGCTAGTGATTATAACCTTTATACTACCTTGTCTGTAGTGAACAGCAAACTTAGCATATGGTGATTTCTAATGTAAGGAAAACTCTATTAGCAATTGCAAATGGGCAGCATTACATCTTACCTTGAGCACCAGAAAACCAGGTTTTAAAGAGGTTATTTTAGCTGCATTAGACAACAAGTTTGAATAGGTAGGTTACTCTCTAAGGTGAGTGGCGAATGCTTGGAAAAGTCTGTTGCATTAAGGTATTTTCGTCACCTGATATTAATCTTCTCATCCTCATAAAAAGTTAATGTCAGCTATGTTTTGATATATATGATTTCCTTTTCAGTGATGTGCTTACCTGAGGTGTAACACTAGAGCCTGTTGGTAAAATTGCAAGTCAAATCCAGAGGTTGAAGGAAGGAGCTGTGTGTCAGCTTGCAGAAGCAAGGTTTCCCTTTCTGCTGGAATCACTTGACAAATACCTGCTTTTGGTTTTTTTGCTAGGACACAGCACCTGCCTTCAGATGCTTTTCTTCAGAAGTAATCTGGCTTTTCAATGATAATGTAAAGGTACTCCACAGTTGTAGAGTGCAAAGGAAAGCCTTAATTTACTTAAAGTAATAATAGCTTCTCTGGTCTCTGGAAACACTTTTTGCTTTAAAAATATTTTATATTAACTTTTAAAAAAATGGATTTATTACACAGTTTCTGCTCATGAACAAGAAATGGTTAATTGCAATTAGTTCTGAGCTTCCATTGCCTCTGTGTGGACTTTGCATGATGAATAATACTTCTATTGGCGAAGGATCTGAGGGAAGGTTGAAACCATCCTGCATTTATACACTGTGCTCTGTACCTGGTAAGGAACAAGAGAAGTAGGCATAACTGCTGTCTGATCTGCTCGTGGGAGCACACATCTCATAGAACCACAGCAACTGCTGAATGGCTTTTCTTTTTTGTTCATACTGGCTGTTAACTTGGAACAGTGTCAGCTGTGTGAATGTGGGGAACCGACCACAAAAGCCCTTAGAAATCCTGTTCTGTGCTGTTGATACAAGAATACATGTCCATACAAATTTTTTGGTGCTTTGCAGGCGTGGGCATAGTATACAGATGTTATTTATTCAAGAGCTAGATTTATATACATGTTCAGACAAACGCAGATGAATCATCACACATGCACCTCTCCAGAAAATACTGTTTAACTTTTATCTGAACAGAAAACATGCTATTTGCACAAAGGATGTCATAATAAGGATTAATCTTTGGACTTCTCATTATTGTAAAGGTTATTTTGACATTCTGCATCACAGGTAAACTTTTTGGGGTTGGGAAGGGTAAAATCTTAGAACTTGGCTACTTGTGTCTAAGGTTTTCTTACTAGTTGAAGCCACAGTCTGTAGTTAAAGTTAGCATATTTTGCTGCTGAAATCAGCATACTCTGTCAGTAGTGTTATATTCTGAAGTAAACCATGAGTATCTGCAGGCTATTAAAAAAAATGATGCTACAAAAACTCTGTAAGACTCTGAAAGATTTCTTCTTGAAGACCTTGAGTGTTGAGTCTTTACTAGCTATTTGTATTCCTGAAGCTATTTAACTGAAGAAGTAACAGAAACAAACTTGAGTTGAGACAGCAGAGAGGAGATGAGTGGTGGTATAGTAAAAGCTTTTAGTAGGTTTCTTGTAACATTGTCTTTGAATATGTTCCATTCTATATTTTTTGTTAACAGATTAGGGCAATGATAGTCATTTAAACAAATTATTCTAAGTTTAAATGGATCTTAAATTCAATCAGTCATTTTTATAGATGCTTAAGAATATATTTGGATGTGCTAAGAATACACTTACATAGAAAATTGTCCTTATATGAAATTAATTGGCATTTTTTGTCTGTGCATTATGTAGAGGGAAAAAATTATGTGAGTTTTAGATGTCCTCCACATAGCTATCTTTAACCAAGGCTAATTTTCAGCATTACTCTTTAGGATTTTATATTTTAACACTTTAAGTGTGTAACTGTCAGGCAGTATCTGTGGCAACCCAAAGTACATAATAAAACACAGTGGGTAAGACTGGAAGCAACAGGAGCAGTAACTTAAAGAATGTTGTGCCTGATTTCCACTTCTGATTAATTCGTTGAAATAAAAGAAAGAATTAAAGCTGTAGATAATAAACAAAAATACTTTACTGTACTTTCATTGCATGTATTTTTACACAGTACCTCCTTCTCTGTTCTCATTGTTTCACTTGTCACTCAAGAAGAGATGCTGTTTCGCTCACTCTAGGGCTGGATAACTGTGAGCCCTTGTCTTATTTTTCCAGCACAGCACTGGTATGATTCTTCATCTGAAAGTCTGGTTTTCTCTAGATGGGTATGCTGCTGCTGTTCTCATGTTATTTCTATGTCTTCAATTGTAGGAAAAATACATGCCTATATAAAGAGAGTATCATGGGTGAGTAAGACATGGAAGGCAAAGTATACAGGTATATGTTTTTGGCAGGTTCATGAGATTTACTCTGTCTTTTGAACAAAATAACAGGATGTAACCAGACATTCTAATGCACTGTAGTACACTGTTGTGTGGTAAAGCAAAGATAGATGCTAGTAGCTTCTCAAAGTCCATCTTTGCTTTCATCCACATACAGACCTCAGTGGTACTTTTACAACCTCAGCAGTTTTCTATCCTCATTGTCATCCATCTTATTTGTCCCAGACTTATAAAAGCATGACTGTGTAAATGTAAAAAAGAATACTTACCTGGTTTAAAATTTTTTGCACTTTCTAGCTCACTTCCCCTTTTCTTGTATCACACTTGCATTTGCCTCTGTTTGGCATAGCATGGCTGTTCTGATTTGCCAAGCATCCTATTGCAATGGCTTGGAATGTGAAAAGTGTTGTGACTTGTGGCTACTGAAGGTAACAAAGATGGAAAAGTGCATAAAGCACCATGGACTTATTTCCTCTTTGTATTATTTCCTCTTAGGAAATAATAGGAACCAAGAATGTCATCCAGGTCTCTTACAAAGTGAAGTACTAAGCTCAGTCGAATAAGTCTCAGGTGGTCTTTTATAAAAAGAAAAATCTAAAATAAATTTTAAAAGTATTGGAAAGCTGTAAAACTAGAAATACTAATTTGTAAAGCATTCACCACTGCTTGTGAGACACTGTACTAAAAGGCTTCTTATGGTTTTGAAATCTTGTCTAGAGATATTGCTGGCATCACTCAGAACTGCTGAGAAAGACATACTTGATTTTTCTTTTGATTTTACTTCTGGAGGTCATATTTTAAAATAAATAAAAAAAGAAAAGGCAGCTCAATTACATAGTTCTCATTATCATAATAAGTATTTAATGGCTATATTGCAAATTTTTAGCATTGTATATACTGACTTTGGATTCCTTGGCACCTAAGAGTCAGCAAGCAGTGAAATAGTATCTTCAAAGAACTAGAATTTCAGGGCATTTCTGTGGCTGATAGTAGTCATTGACATCAACTGGCATTCCTGGGAATAGCCCTGTCCATAGGTTTGTTGCTCCAGACCATGGCACATCACCATCCCTTCTCATCTGCTGAGGCACTTTGATTCCCCTCCCTGTAGTGTAACAGATATCCTGTACAGAATCAATAAGTGCAAGGTACAGGTGTTCCAGGAGGAATGCTTATGATGCATAGGTGCATTGCAAGGATCCCTCTAGACATGGATGAGATCACTGTTATGAAGAAGAGTGCAAGCAGGCACAAGTGAAGTATCTTTTCAGGGTCTCTGTAGGAGGAATAAACGTTACAAGACTTTGGCTGACGGTTGTACACATTACAGCAGCTGTTCTGGTCAGACAGAAGGTCCTTTTTAACCTTTTTAACTGACAACCTGTGGGTTGTCAGTTGAGGAGCTTTCTAGCAGATTTTTAAGGAAAAGCATGAAAGTGTTAACTCCTGTATGACAGTGGATTGAGCTAGTTGATTTAATATTAAGTGGCTATCAATCCACTCCACACAATCTTATAAATCACTATGCTCAGAAGAGGACCAGCAGAAAAGTACGTGTAGCAGGTCAAGAGGCTATGCAGTATGCAGTCCAGCACACTAACATAAACTAGAGTGGATTTCAGTTTACTTTTTAGCGTCAGTGGTGATTTAAGCAATGAGTTCTACTCTATGGTTAGTAGGTCAACATTTGTGGTTTCTATTTAATTTGCCAGAATTTCCTTTCTTTTGTTTTCTGTTTTCTTCTTTTAGACATGACTTCTTTTACCTCTAATACCATCCTTTTCCTTACTGCAACTGTTCAAAGCTTTTTTGTTTATTTTAAAGTCTTCTGTAGCAGTATAAATATACTCTGAGCCTCTAATTATGGTATTTTTTCTATGCCACCTGCAAACATTTTACCTTTTTAGCTGCCAGCTCCTCATTTTATGTAGTTTCCCTTTTTAAAACTTAATGCTATGTGATGGACTTTTGGCTTCTTTTCTCCAAAGACATTGAACTTGCACATGAATTGTTATAGGTAGCTTGTCTGTTGTTCTGGAATCTGCAATCAAAATTGCCTGTCTCTCCTGCATCTTCTAACCAGTTGCTCCAAAAGGCAAATTTTTATGATGTCTGAAAAGGTAATCTCAGGGTCACAGCTCAGTGAAACTTTCACAATGTGAATATAGGGACCCTCAATCTCCAATTATTATTTCATTTCTTGTACATGCAGATTTGGGATAGGTGAATGAACCATTTCTTGTGGTTAATATATGAATTCAGCAAATTAGATTATTTTAATTCAATTCATACCCCCACCAGTCACCCTCTTGAAGGTGACTTTTAAAAATTTAGCATAGCGGGACACTGATGAGACCAAGGCTTTGCATATAATATACATGTTTTGTTACATTTTTTTGTCCCCATTAAATTGTTCAGTAAAACAGCAGTGAATGAAGAAATATTTTATGCATTGAATTCTCCAGTTACCAGCCTGGTAATGTAAGTGTCTGTCTGAATTGTGTATTTGTTTACAACGTATTAGTCACAGTGGGTTGGAAGCCTTTTTGTGTTGATGAAATTTGGTAGTAAAATTTTGAATTTGAATGAAAAATAATGCTTTCAATCAGCTTTTTTTCCCCTCCATGCTTCATAATAGAAATTATTCAGTTTTCATATATTGCAGTATCTAAGTATCTTATGTTCATGTGTGTGAACTGACTAGATGATGAGGTTCAGTAATAGAACATAGAAAAGGTTTCAGCAGGGCCTGGTTACTCAGCTTACGTATATCAATTTAGTAACATCAGTTCCACGCTGTTATGATAATTTACACCAGCTGAGGTTCTGGGCACTGATCCTTTTATTGTGTCTTGACTTTTCTAGCACGTAGGTTAAGCAACATTTGATAACCATATGTTTAGTGTATCGTGCCAATAGAATGGGACTTAGAAGGTGGAGTGTGGGAAGAGTGGGAATTGCAAACATGTATTGTTAGATTTTATTGACTTCAGAATGTGGCGTAAATACAATGTCAGCTTCTCTATAAAACAAGGCTCCTATGTGTAGTCAAGACATACAGTGAAATCCTGTAAAATAGTAGCAAAGAAGTCTTAAAATTATGGAGATTTCATTGATTGTGTTTTCTTCTAAGATTATATCTTAAAAATTTTGCAATCTCAAAGTAAACTCTTAAAAATGCAAAGACAGTATGTAAATGCACACCTAATGTGTCAGACTTCTGAGGTACATTTGAGTCTTTATAGTTTGCTTCAGCATCCATAAACAGGCAGAAAGCCATTTACGCAGAGGGGAAGACAGAAGAGCTTCTCTTAGGAACTCATCCCCTTTGTGCTAGTTTGACTGAAAGGAGCTGTAAAATAGTAACTGCTGATTATGCAGAACTACCTAGGTGAGTGAGTATTTAGAGACTTTCAGCTTCCTTGCGATACTTTGGTGATTAGTGTACATCCTTTTAGGAAATCTGCAGGGAATGAGTATGAATGATGGTCATCAGGGCAGAAAGCAACAGAGAAACAGACATGGATGGAAAGATGAGAGCATTCCAGTGGAACACTCAGCTGTATAAAAAGTGTTGGGCATCTATGCCCGTCTGTTTTTGTGTAGTTGTTTCATCTGCTGCATGTAAAAAAATGATTCTTTTTTAATTGCTAAAAAGAGTAACTGTTTCAAAAACTGAATGACTTCTTCTAAGTTGAGAGTGAGAGAAATGACAGTAAATTGGAAAATATTTGTGTTTGCAAACTTCTTTCTGGAAGGTTCAAAGTTCATAGAGCCCACTTGCAAAACCCTGGAGATTAGACAACTCCATTGTGGGTGAAGTTTAATTGAGGAAATATACTAACACACCACAAAGTGTCCCTTGGGCTGTGGAAAATCACTTCTGTGCTACTTCTGGTTTAGTTATTTATTATTTGTAAGCCAGTTAGTGTTATTTTTCTTGATTTGTATTAGACACAAGTAATCTAGCAAAACTTCTTTTCTCTGTAGAAGGTATTAATTAAATAGCTGTTACTTATGTGAATATAAGCAGTTGTGCTTTCTTGTGAGTATCAAAACTTCCCGTTTCAAAAACCGCTGCTTAAAAACTGGTTTAATTTCAGCATTCACGTGGACCTGTTAATGCAGATACTCTAAACTGTTCCTTAGATGTGGAAAATTATGTCAGCACATCACTCATTTAGTTACATTTTGATTGCACAGCTAGAAATACAAAAAAACCCCAAATTTTAATCAACATTGGGCATCCAAATAAATAATTTATCTGCAAAATTTGTTTCACTAAATCAATTGATGCTGTTGGCATCTGCAGTCACTGAAATACAGCTTGAAAGAATTGTATTTTTCTTGGCTAGAGGGTACCTTGATAACCTGTGTTGTGTTTGCCCGCAAAGGCATAACACTCAGTGCCAGTCTGCTTACTGCCACCATTTCCTTGTGCATGTGTTGCTAGTTTTAAACCTAAGTATTGTCTTTACAATGTAATGACCGTCCTTCCTATAGTATAGCCTTAATTCAAGAGGCTGTTTAAAGAAGATTGCAGGCAGACTTCAGTGAATTCAAGGGGCTGATGGCAATAGTCTTCCAGTAGAGGGGGTGTGGTGGACATCCTCTGGTTTGTGGGTCTGAAACATCTCAAATTACTCAGCCATATTTCTCAGCTTAACACCCGCGGGCTGCTTTGTCTGCTAACTGCACTGACACCTTGCTTTGTTATCCTTCTGTGCAGCTTTTACTTCCTCACCGTATGTGACAGTCAAGGAGGCTGTTGCTGAAACAGGCAAGAGAGCTTTCTTACCCTGCTCCTCCAGTGCCATAAATTCAATAAATTCAGTCTGGTGGCACTTCAGCTGTGGGAGACATAGCAATACATCCCTTACAGAGATTAATATTTTGGTTTTTATCACACAAAATCATGGTAACGTATCTGATACTGATGTGGCACTGGGATAACAATGCTAAAACGTAGGTAAGCTGATAATAAAATGCTGGTTGTTGAAGTCCTGTTTACTTCAACTTGTATGCCTTTTAAAATTTGTTTGAGTGGAAGTGAACATCAAGTACTACACTTCATTTTCAAAAGTTATTAATACAATTCTACTTTCATGAAAATAGATTTTAAAATGTTTCACCTGTATCTTAGCTGGGTAAGCAGAAGTTTCTATCTCAAAGCCACCGTTTTTTCCCCTGATATTTGTTACTAAACACTCTGGTCAAAATTCCTTTCTGAAAAATAAGAGAACCTTCCTGCCACATGGCCATGGTTGAATTCTGTATTATGTAAGCTGATACAACTACAACTGGCTCAATTGGTTTCTTCTGTTAGAATGCATTGCTAAACAAAACTGTTGTATAGACGCTGTAAGAGCTACATAGAGAGGCTGCAGCTTGTATGGACTTTGGAAGCCTTTTTTTTCCCTTCCTTTTTTGTATTCCTCCTGCACATGTAGCCTTACACAGTGTGGCTCCAGTTGCCTGTCTAGGGCCTCTACTGCCTGCCATGTTATGAGTAACTGTTCCTGCTATTGTGCTGCCCATTTGTGGTGCAGTCTGAGATAAAAGCAAATTAAGAATATTTGGCAATAATTACAATGAACAAGAATGTGCAAACTAAATCAGGACTAAGTATATCTCTTGACAGTAGAAAGTACTGATAAATATAGTTTTGGATGTAAAAACTAAATGTCCATTTGGACAAGTCAAACATTAGTAGACTTCTGGATTAAATGCTTTCAAAGACTAAAATTTTGATGAAAACAGTAAACTGTGGAACAATATAACCTGCAGACTACTGTCTTCTCCTAAGAAATATAAAAAACTTGTTTTGATATTGTACTTGCTATTTCGAAAAATGATTGGAGTATACTACTAAATTAAAATCATTCATGTCTGTCTTTCTGTGGGTCTGTGTTTCTGCGGGTCTGTGTTTCTGCCTTGACAATTGGTGCAATAAATGTCACTAATGATTGGTCTTTCCAAGAAACTGCATCATATCACATGTACTTATTACTATCCTACTAATATTAGTCTTCAATGTTTAATTTTAGAAAGACTAACCAATTTTGGAAGAATTTTTATTTTTACAGGGTTCTCTAGGTCATTAAGAGATGCTGTGCTGTAGCTCACATTTGACTGGAATGTTTAGGATTTGTACATTTTTGATGTTTGATTTGTGAAGTTATTCTGGTGGCAAATTCTGCATCTTAAGTGATTACCATTAAGAGTATAATGAAATATATACAGTTAACATTAAAATACAAACATAACCTAAAATTTTTAGTTACTTTTGCTGGTTTGGGTATGCTTTTGAGCTAACAGTTCATGTACTTTGCTCTTTGCCTTAAGTCACTACAATTCTTCCTCAGACCTCCCATGCTGTTAAATGTATGGATAGAATGGTAGCTTCCAAGCAGGTCACTCACCCCTAAAGAAAACACTTTCAGGTCATGTCATATAACCTGTATTAGAAGAGCAGCTGTGGGTAAGATTCTAAAAATGAATATTGTGATCTTTTTACAGGTTTTTTTTTTTTTTAATCCTTTCATTTGGTTTTTAGATGTGAGATAGAGAGTTGTCATAGTATTAAAACATTGGTCTCTTCTGTTTTTGTTTTTCCTTAATAGATAAAGAAATACTTTGAACTTGAGCCGCTTGCACGTGGAAAGCGTTGGATTCTTAAACCCTGCTCCTTGGATGATATGGAGGCAGTAAAAGACAGCTTCTCCCTTCTAATAAACTTGTTAGAAGAGAGAGACTTCGAACCTTCAAGAATGTGAAACCCAAGAGAAAGAAGTGGTTCTCCAAGCATCACTGTACCTGCTCATTCTGCACACAGCTTAATTGTGGTGTGGTATGAAGACTGAGCTGTGATATGTTGTTCATACAGAGTTAATGCAGAATGTCCTTTTGTTAAAATAAGTGTTCTGTGAATCAGGTACACAACTATTTCCAGTAAAGTTGTCTACACTACTGAAGTAGGAAGTTCCTCTTTGTTTACCACTGTTTCTGCACACTGCATGTTGCTTTCCTGCATTGTGATCATCCTTGATAGGGAATTCTACACGCACAAAAATAGCATAGTCTGCAAAAGTGGAATTCCATGTGTTATCTTGGATTTTAAAAAAACAACTAATATCTAAAGGATTTGTGAGTCTAGTTAGTATTAGCTTGTTTACTGACCTCACAGTACAGAAAAGCACAGCCACTGAGAACCTTAATAGAATATCTAAAAGGCAAGTAGTTTCATAAAGGTTATTCCTGAGGTTTTATAAAGCAAAAACACAGTTGATGAGGTAGTTGAGTCCTCTTTTAAAGTCACTGCATAATCTTGCCAAAGGCAAAACAGTTATTTTGCTGGAAGTTTGCTGAAAAGTGAATTAACAAACAGATGTGCATGGACAACGGTATTTGGGAAAAATTATGTGCATAAACAGGTGATCTAAGTAAAAAGATTTTTCAGAAATACACAAAAGTTGGATTAAGTAATAGTTTTCTTTGAAACTAGTTTTCCATTAAAAAAAAAAAAAGGCAAGGTAAATGTTAGTTTCTCTGTGGAGGCTTTATTACTAGTTAGAAGTATGAGTGATTTGAAATAAGGATTGCTTCCTTTATCACTCATTCGTAAACTACTACTGTTATTGTAACATTGCCAAGGCATCTCTACCATAATTAAGGGTCTTCCAGTGTTTGTACTTCTCTTTTCAAGGTGATTAATTCTTGTTCTTTCAAACTTTATTTTGGCTAACTGTTTCTTAGAAGACAAAAAAATATTCATTGGAAACAGCATTTGTAATACATTTGGAAAAAGCCCATTTGGTTTGAGTAACACAGTCCACATTTCCTCTTTCCTCATTTTTCCCATTGCAGATTTGCAGTATTTTGGCTGCCTTTTGTTGTTTTTTTAAAACCTTATAATCCGATTTTGCCCATTAAAGAAACGTGCCAGGCCACTGGTTCTCTGCTGAGTCAGTGACAACAGGGTACGTGCAGATCAGTCGCTGGACTGATGCACACCTTAAATGCTGTGCCTTGCACATTCAGCTACCCTTGTGCATGAGTGTCTGCAAACGCAAACTGTAGTGATGTGTCATTAGTTCCTCATTAATTCTGCTTGTGTTTTGAAACTCATAATGCCTTTTTTCAGGGCTTTAAGCAACATGTCTTTCCACTCTGAGCATTTATTTTTTGTTTGATGTTTATTGTAGTTTCTCACTAGTTTATTTGGGGATAAGAAAATAGCAAATATCAGCTTTTAAAGGCTCATAAAAGCCATTTCTCTATTACTTGTAATTATACTCTTTGTTAAACAAAATGTTTTTAATAGGTATTTTTGTTTACTTTTCAATTTCCATGGATTTCCTGCATTGCTCCTACTGTTTTAACTTGCTTCCTGTTATCAGAAAGAAGCTGGGAAAACTGGTAAACTCCTTGTTTCATTTTGAGATAGAATAGGCAGAAAGCCTGAAGGGCATCTCCTTGCTTTGTTTTTTATTCTCTGTCCTGCCAGGTCAGTTATCTCACTCCTAATACTTTTGGAAATAACCAAGAACTGGAATTGTTCATTTTGAAGCACTGAGAATCCCTGCTTTGGTTCAATTCTCTCTGCACATTTTAGTAGGGACCCAGCTGCCCATCAGTTTCTCTTGTATGGGTTAAGGAGGTTCCTTTCTCTGGATTTAAGGAGGAACTGGATCTAATTTACAATTCTAAATGCTCTCTTAGCTGACATGAGCTTAGAGGCTACAGAGTCTCCAGATTTCCACAAGATCCCCAAATTTCTGTCCTGGTTAGAGACAGTGACAGTAAGCGGTGAGGAAGAGTGGGAGAATTATTTTTCAGAGAAGGCAGGCAGTTTGGGGAGGCAAAATGAAGGATTCAGAGCTTTTACCGCTTTTTCATTGGACATTAGTTAGAAGATGTGAAATAACTTTTTTTTTTTTACTGTTTTTCCCCTTCTTTTTACCCTAGTTATGGACCAAAACATACATCCAAAACAGGAAATGAACATAAGCCCAACATATTGTATTCTTGAAACTTATTTCTGCCATCAGTGAATCTGGTCAAAAAACTTTGATACTTCCAAGTAAAATTCTGGTCATGATCTCCCAGCTATGCACTTTTGGAAGGTGCTAGATGACTAACACAATAAAGGCCCAAGAAGTCAATGAGAATATGGTTTTGGCATATGCCAGTGACCACCTAGACTAGGACCTTTTGATACTCTAATGCTTTTTTCTTTAGGCAGATGGCAACTGCAGAGAAGCAGTTATTTTGATTTACTGAATTATTTTGAATATGCTTTTTCTTACTAACACAGTGATCATTCCTCACCACAGGTTGAAACAATACCTCATAACTGCTGAAGGCTAAGACCAACACTTAACTTTACTTTGAATGTAGTACTTCTGTGGTTTTGTGTTGTAGATGGACTTAATGGATGTGTACCTTTTTAATGTCTATAAACAACTTCACCTTTTAATGAGGGGATAAAAATGTTCATAGCAGCTCATGTCACACTTCCTTGTCTATAGTGTTGTTGAATACACTGGTTATGATAGAATGTGTAAACAGCATGTAGTTTTCATTCAGATAACCAAGCTCAATTGCTTCAGTTTTGTTAGTTTGGGTTTGGTTTTTTGGTTTTTTGGGTTCTTTTAAAATCTTTTCAGATGCATTCATCATTTAGGTGGAATAAACTTGGGCACTAGGCTCTACTTTCCTGTGAGTTCATTAAGGAGTGAACATGGTCTTTTTTAAAAAGATATTGTGCTTTAATGTTCTTTAGCCATCTGTTAAATTACTTTGTGTGTGTATGTGTGTGTGTATGTGTGTGTGCCCACACTGGGCTTCTTCTCAGACCTGTGGCTGGCTGCAGTGTCTCAGCCGTCAGAATGAAAACATTATCAATCAGTATCCAACAACAGCTGGTTTTGACAACCTTCTGTCTGCTGCCTAATGCTTTACAACTCATCAGTAAGACTTCTTTGTCTACTCACTCTGAGCTGGTAATCTTACTGCTTCCATGTCATGTCCTGTACTTGTACTTCTAGCATTTGTATGGATAAAAAGTTAAATCTTAGTGGGTTTTGATATTATTTCTTGCTGTATAATGCTCTGTGTGTATCTCAGCTTGCCTATTCAAATGTGCTGTACAAAAATCTGTGATGTATTATTTCATTTAACTTCTTGCATTTCATTATATTTATAGAAGTTGCAGATTTTTGTACCGTATTAATACAGTTGCCTTTTTGTAATGGCAATTAATTTATATTACAAAAGTTTGTATCTTTACTGTAGTTGAAAAGTATTAGTTAACTGCCATATTATCTTGACTTTATACTAAAAATACAGTGTCTATACAAAAAGTTGACCCAATCAAGCGGTCAGCTGCTGACATGGGGAACTTGTACTGTTTGTGATTTTTACATAATTTCCACTAGCAAAAAA
>VXBX01000275.1:46037-75443 GCA_013400415.1 Scytalopus superciliaris | reverse complement strand
TTAAAAAAATTTCCAAAAGCAAAAAAAAAAAAAAAAGGAAAAAAAAAAAGAAAATAAACACTGTGTAGAATTGAGTTCATAAGCTTTGATTTCTTGAATAAGTAGCCAGTTGGGAGTATGACATATTACCTTGATTTGGAATCTTTAAGATGAGTTATTTACTCATAAGTATAAACAAGTATTCCTGTAGAATCATTGCTGTGTCATACATAGTTACACATTTACACACGCATACCTACAAAATAGAAGCTTCCAAAAGTTGGCTGATTTATTTTGAGACCAAGATGTTGTTACTGTGGAAATATATCTGAATGATATTGCAGGTTTATTGGTGAAACAGATACTGGAATAATCTTTATACAATTATTCCATAATATTAAATTGAAGGACATGTTCATATAACTAGAAATTATTTTAAAATAAATGATACAACAAAGTAAATACACAGAACAAAGTTACAGAAATTGAGCAAAGGAATATAGTCTGGGAAAAATAAAAGCTTGCTGAAACAACACTATTTGAGTAGAAGATGCTCTCACAATGCAAGTTGTAACAGCTGATGAAAGTATACCACTGCTGAGCCAGACTGGAGTTGCTGATTCAGCTCCTGAGGTACGTTTTTTTATTTTACTATTTTTAAATCTGCCTCATAACCAAGACTAGGATTGAAATGAAAGATTTGTAAACTGAGAATTGTTTTTTTAATTCTTTTGTTTTATATAAATAGGAATTGAAAACCAGCTAATCATGCCTCATTTGATAGCTCTTGAAAGAATTTTCATTAGCTCATTAGACCTTTGACCTAATAGTTCAAACAAATAAAAACATCTGTTTGTGTCAGCTGTAGGGTTAGTCATCCAGAGCCCACATTAACACGAGGATAAGAGAGAGTGCCATGTCCTATGTGAAAACAAAACCCAAACCTTTTTCAGTATCTGCAGTTGAAAAGGATGCCTGAAATCTAGTGCTGTTACTGAACTCTTTTCTTGAAGAAACAAAAAGATCATTACCTTTCTCAATCCCCAGCTCTTATGAGTGAACTGACTAATTTCACTGTGTGGGTTAGATGGAGGATCAGTTCTCATGTAAATGTTTCTGAGACCTTATGCTTAATGCTAGCTACTTGTAATGGATTTTAGCTTTTATCACAACTATATTTAGAGAAGCCAAATTATGCTGTGTATATTGATTGTTCATTCACCAGATTTCATAGGAAAATGAAATATGTGGTATTCTGGTGGGTTTTGACGGGATATATTCAGGAAATTCATGTTTATGGAGGATATGTTTGTGCATCAACGATGTTCAGCACTTCTATTTAATGTCTTAAACATGCCTCAATTTTTTAATCACTGAATCTCTCTAGGAAAGGCAGATATTCAATGTCAGTATTGGTTCTAACAGTAGTCTGTACAGCTCCACTTACCTATGATAATAAACTGGGGGAGAACAGAAGTATTCTAATCATCCGATTGTCAGGTTTACAGAAAACCCAACTGAAGTACTTAACAAAAGGTTCGGTACTGGTTTGGGATGATTATGGGAAAAGAGACAATCATTGCCAGAAAATAGTCTGAATCACAGAATCTACTGAGTTGGAAGGGACCCACAAGGATAATCAAAGTCCTGGCCTTGCACAGGACCATCCCCAGGAGTCACACCATGTACCTGAGAATATCATCCACATGCTTCTTGAGCTCTGTCAGGCTTGGTGCTGTGACCAGTTCCCAGGGCAGCCTGTTCAGTGCCCAACCACCCTCTGGGGGAAGAACCTTTTTCTAATATCCAACCCAAACCTCCACCCACACAACTTCAGGCCATTCCTTCACATCCTGTTACTGGTCACCACAGATCAGTGCCCTGCCCCCTCACAAGTAGACTGTGATGAGGGCTCCCCTCAGTCTCCCCCAGCCTGGTTTTGGTAAAGATCGTATTTGTAATGAAAACCTATTGTATAGTTAATTTCTAAGCACAGAAACACTTCCTCACACATTAAAAAACTATACATATATTTGAGAACCTGCCCACATACTAAGAAGAAAGAGAACATGAGTTGTATCTAAAACTGACAACAAATAAAACCAGCCATGACAACACTTTTTTTTAACCTGCCACCTTGCAATAGTGAAATGCTGTTGTGCAGTTTTATTGCTATGACATGTAGCTATAATTTACTGCACTTCAGTGTGCACTGAAAAATATTTGCATGTAATAAGTAAAAGGAGACAAAAATTCTTTTGTGATTTGGCAGCTTTCATGTATGAATAGCTGTCTTCTTTCTAAGGAGGCATTGACCATTAGAGTACAGGAGCCTTATAACTTTGTTATAAATTCCTGCTAACTGAAATGCTAAATCATGGAAATCCCAAACAAAAGGTCTAGTGCTGTTGAAATGCATAGTCCCAAAGACGGTGTACGGGAAAGAGGAAATCATGCCTTACATGTGAACATTGCAAAACCAAAACCAGTTTAATGGCCAGTCACACAGCAAGTGTTTGATGTTTAAACAATGAGAGAGTCTTGAATTTGGAAGGTTGATAGATTTTTCAGGATCAAAAGAGCATTTTGTAAAGTTTAATTTTATGGTAGGTTACATTTTGGGCCTGTCAACTTTGACACAGTCCCTTTAAAGCAATAATTCCTGCTTTGCATTAAGGTTGGCACTCTAAAAATTTCTTCTATGGAAATGAATCCATTCTGTGTTTCGTTAACATATGCTAAAATACCATTTTCTGTCCTGTGTCACCTTATCTCATTTATTTGAAAGCATCTATTCTAGCATTTCCTCAGAGAAGCTTATCCACCCAAATTGCAGTATTACTGTATTTTTCAAAGACTCCATTTCTGCCAGTATCAAAAGTGTCTATTTTAATGCTTATGAAAACAAATATCTATTTGCAAAACTACATCAGAATTATTTTATTATAGGATTCCTGAGTATAGTGTTTTTGTAAGACCTAGAGATTCAGGATATGACTAGGATTGCACTGTTTAAAATTAACACTGATTAACTGCAGTATCTGGGAAATTCCTTTTTTTATTTAAGAGTGGAATGAAAAATGCAATCTCATCATTGCCGCAATATTTATCTTGCTGCAGAGAAAAAATTAGCACTCATTGTCAGTAATATGAATTGTAACAGCCTTAGTCCATTTTTACTAAATTGCTTTGTTTGCAAATGAGATAGTTGTAATCCACTCTGGTTTACATGAGTGTCAGTCAAAATTGAAAGACTTCCTTCAAGTATTTGAAACTAAGGTTGATTTAAAAAAATGATAGTTGTCTTGTCTAAAAATATTTTTTACATGATTTGCAGGAGTGTGACTGATGCAGAAAATTTCACTTTTGTCTTTAAAATATACAGCATGACCTTTTGGTTACAGTAAATACAGTACTGCAAGTCTGGTAAAGTCATCACATATACTAAAGGTATTGAGACCATTTACCTCACATTCCTTCCTATTAGCTTCCACAATTAACATGATCCACAGCTGAAAAAATAATTCTAGTTGTCAGTGATAAATGGGGTGAAATCGTCAATCACTGAAGTTGACAGTATTATTTTAAAAAGATATTGCAAACAAATGTTTACCAAAGACAGCGGTATGTTGCTGAAATTTTGTTCCTTGGAGTTCTTTTATTTCATTCACATTGCAAGCTGAGTTTAGTGCTCACTCTCAGATTAAATACTGCTTTTTTTTCCTNCAGTGTTTTGTTTGTTTGTTTTCTTTTCTTGGCATGATGTGCAGACCTGAGGTTTTGGTTCATGCCTGTCTCCACTGAGAGGTGCCAGTGATGTAGAACTCTCCTGTTATGGGCTATATAAATATCATACCTATTTTGAACACTCACTTTTGATTTCTGAAGAATTTTACTATCAAGGTCAAATATTATGTGATGGCTTCATATGTAGATGTATTGATGACATAGACATTAAAGAAAATGCATGCAGTGTCTGTAGAGAAAAAAAAATATCTTGTTTTCTACATTCTCAGTGCTGAGGAGAGGTCCTTCATAAAACTGCTGTTGGATGGTGAATCTTGTTCTGTCTGCTTGTGAGAGGCAGTTTTACTTTTAGATTTGGTTCAAGATAAATTAAACAAAACCTTTTTTTTGGTATTTTGTACTACCTGGATACTGCTAATTAGCATGTTCTCAAGCAGTTTGTCTGTGAGAACTATTTCACATCTAACCTGCTTAAGGCCTGAGCAGATCTTCACTACTGGCCAATATTTCCAGGTAGTGATTTGATCCTTTTAATTTCTGTCTGTGTATAACATTTTAAAAAAGCCTTGGTGTTCACACCTATTTCTACACCTTTCTCTGGTGTCATGCAAGTGTGCCTTAGGAGTGGTTGTTAAGGCAGGTCTGGAACTTCCCTGGCACTCATGGATCAGTTCGTTCCTGGTTGTCTCCAGATAAGACACAGTATTCTGTTTGTTCTCCATCAGAGTATGCATGAAGGCCCATTTTGTCACTACCTTATATTGGCTGGGCACTCTGGTTCATGTAATAACTGATCTTGGGTGATACATTTATCTTTTAGCAAAGCAGGGGCTATGGCAGGAGAAATAGTTCTGAGACTGTCTGTTATGATCAAAATTACAGGTTACATTGCAAATACTAATGAGAAAATGTGACTGTTAGTCAACGAGTTTGAGCATATCCAAAAGCCAAGATCAAGTGTGTCCTGTTCCAGCTGAGTGATGCTGAAAATTGATTCTCATTTGCTAGTGTCAGAATCAAACCAGAATAATTGCAAAAACTAGATGATGTCTGGTTCAGCATGAGGAGTGCAGAAGGTTAGCCCAGTGAGATGCGGGCCCCCATTCCTGAGACCTCCGTCTCTCAGATGGGAAGCAAGGATGGCCATCTGCCTGAACCTATGACCTGTAGACCATATGTTTGTCACAGAGCTGGGGGAGATGCCAGTTTGAGGAGTCTTGATAGCAGGTCTCCTTCACCAGGTCATGCCACCCCACATCTTCTTCCAGAGAAGGGACTGGCAGGCACTGTTCCAACATAGCCTGCTGCTTGCCAGCGGCATCTCTACCACAGGAGCCCCACCTGACTTGTCAGGAATGGTGTGCAGTTTAGAGCCACAAGCTAGCCATGGCTGACTTACTGAGACAAGCACTTTTCAAGGCGACGAAAGAAATACTGAAATGGGAAAATCAGTGCTGGTGGCATGCCTCCACACCTGTCATGCTGTATTACAATTTCAGTCTTTGATTGTTGGTCCCATAAAGGTGTCGTTTTCTTCATGTTATTAAAGCAATTACAGTTATTATACTAAATTTGTCCTTTCTGAAGGGAGCAAGAATAAATGAGGGAGGATTTGCATACAAATTGAGCCTGATGTGGGGAGAAATCACAGCAGGTGGTGAAGCTGCGAGGAGACGTTTTGCAGGAGCATGGCCAGAGCTGCCCTCCTCCGCAATCCTTTGCTGGTGACCCTTTGAGGAATGTCTCCCAACTGTCTGGTGGATTCATTTGAATGAGAGACAGTTTGGTGCACTGTCATCCTGTGCAGATCAAAGCCCATGTCTTGTCTGGCTGGATGGACAGGGGAGGCATTTGAAAGGCCTCCCCTCCTCCTGGTAAGGCCTTTTCCTTGACACCATTCAGCCCTCCCCACCACTTCTCATAGACACACTGAGTAAGGCAGCTCTCCCACCCCGTGCTGCCAGGCAGGATGCCTCCCTCTGCAGGAGCACCTGCCTCTCACTGTGGCAGGCTTCCCCTGGCCCCACTGCGGGGATACTGGGCAGTCACTGAGGGACTGCACTGCCCATAGCACCCTGGGAGGCGTGTCAGGTCCCTCGTGCAGGTATTTGTAGTGCAAGGTTTGGAAGGCAAGGTGCACAGCAGGTTTCAAAGCCCATCCAATGTGACAGCATAGTTGGCTTTTGGACATGAAAGCCATTGTTCCAGTTTCCCGCTCTGGTTGTGTTTCTTTATGCAAGGTTCCCATTGTGTGTCTGGAGACAGAGGTAGGAGTTCCTACTCACAGAAGTGCTAAACAAAGGAGTGGTGGCACGAAGGAAACACAAGCTCCTGGCCCTCTCCTTTTTAGGTTTGGACTAGTTTCAGCCCAATAAGCCTTGTAGTGAGTAATTGATGTGCAAATTAATTTTCTGATATCACTAGTAGCCGAAAAGGGTATCTGCAAAATATGTTACTTGCAAATGAACTTTGGATTATTGGGTTGTCCTCACTGATACAACCCCGGAACATGCTGTTTAAGTAAGGAAGGATGTTGTTGTACTTATCTGGAGTAATGTCATTTAATGCTGAATGAAATTCTTGGAATTCCTACAGATGTGAAAGAAATGCAACCTTGTTTCTCTTTTTTAGGAAAAAAAGAATTGTGTTTACATTTGTTTTGTAAGTGGGAGAATGAGTTGTATCTTCATGGGTCAACATTTTCAGCTACATTATAGGGGGATAACCAAGTTGTTTTCCTAACTTACTATGTAGAACTGCTGGATATCAAGACCAATAAAGGTATGTTGCACTGATCATTAAAATTAAACTGGTGGGAGGCTGTCTGCATGATGGTTCATATTAATTTTTTTAAGTCTTTAGAGTAATAACTGTAGCAGGTATCCTAAATCAGAAAATGAAGGTTATGTTGGATTATCTCCTTAACTACTTTGAAGTGTCTCTGTGTTTCAATGTCAGACCTGTCTCATCTGAAGAAGAGTAACTGGTTAGAGCATGAGCTACCCAGCTGTTGCTGGGTATCTACTGCTTTAATCATGACAACTGTTCTGCCTTTCAGTCATAGTTCAAGATTGATTCAGGAATATACATTTATTTCCATAGTTAAAGTTAAATCACTGATACTGAAGTTGCTATCTGGGCATTCAAATGTAGGATTACCAGGTTTACTTGGATATCTTCCTCTGTAGCCAAAGAAGAAATAATTTCCTTATTTTTGCACTGTGGTATTTAAGTCTGAGAGAACAATTGATAGCTAATGAGTCAGGAAAGCTAAGTCTCCTTTTCCAGGCAGTGAAGAGAAACCACATGACAGGTGAAACATGAGTCCTGATGGACACTGCTTTACACCTCTCGCAGTTATTAAACCGGAGGGATTAAGATTTGGAGGACACCACCAACTAGTTGTAGTCACAGTGCAAGTAAGAAAATTTCTTTAATGTCATATTTTTGATGACTCTTTAAAACAAATACTCAAACCTATACTTTTGACCAGTCCACAGCTTTGCAATCTACTAAAAAAGAACACAGCTTAAACTTCTGAAATTCTGTGATGTTTGTGAATATATTTTTCCTTATAACATGAACTTCTAAAAGTGCAGATACATTTTTTAACTAGTATTTAAAAAAAAAAAATTACTTGCTTTCTTCATAGCTAATTTAACTCTGATGAGGATTTTTTCATAGACAGAATAGAATAGTATAGTTCATTTAGAAGAAGCCTAGTTATCTAATCCATATGCCTCTTCATTTGAGGATTTAGACCATGACTCTTAAACACTGACCGGCTGGGGGCACTGACCACCTCTCTAAGAAATCCGTTTCAGAGTTTGACCACCCTCTCAGTAAGGAAATGCTTCCTAGTGTTCAGTCTAAACTTCCCCTGGTATAGCTTTCAACTGTTGCCATGTGTCCTGTCAGAGGATACCATGGATCATTACCATAAATAGCAAAGATACTAATTTTTGGATTGCAATTGTATGAACTTGTTCAGAAAGCATTTTCTTCTGTAATCTGTCCCATCAGAAACCTGCTTTTTCTCTTTGTCCACATCTGTTGCTCAGTACTAATCCTCATATTATGCCCTCTCAAGCATTCCCCTTGCATACAAGGGTCTCAAAAGCAACACTTTCAAATACGTTTCTGCATTCTTAGTGAAAAAACAAAACAAAACAAAAAAACACAAACAAAAAGGAACAAAACAAACCCTAGATGTCAGGATGTCCAAATAACATACAATATGTTTTTATTTAATACAAAGAGACGCAAGATGAAAAGACACACTGACCTCACTCCAGTAAGTTTTCTCAAGAACATTGCAAAATACATGTAAACTCCCTTGGCCTGTTCAACCTTTCCAGATGCATCAGTCTCCTGGGTAGCTAGACAGACATAGAGTCAAGTGGAAGTGCGGATAAGCATGTTGGATACCACTGCTGTACTGAGATATGTAGACCTCCATATGGAAGGTAAATGCCATCAATTTTTTTCACCATTTTAAAGTTTCCTGTGAAGACTGTTTAGTCATATCTGTGCTTACAGAGCAAAGAAAAAATTTTTTCCATATGCATTTTGCAAAATACCTCTTTCATAAAATGATTTATGGGACATTATAGCTGCAATACATAAAATGTTTCAGTGTGTATTTCTCCATCAGAATTGGTCAGGTTTTTCTTCACCTTCTACTCAGCAGTGTCTGTTCTGCATGTCTCTATTCTGGTTGCTTTAAGGCCACAGTATATCAGATTCAGTTTCTTGAACTAGAAGATACAGGAAGTTCAGAGAGAAAAATATTACCAAAGTAACTTTATTAGAGAGTCCTGTAGGGAAGATCAATATGCATGCTGTTGTGTTGAAAACCAAAAGAAAAACATTACACTGATGTTTCAGAGGATGTAAATGTTATATTCTGTTATCAGAATTACTTTAGTGTCAGATACACTTCCCTATAATTGGCTTTATTTAGTAACTTTGTCATCTATCCTCATTTCTCTGTCTGCCTTTGTAACATACCTTTCCAAACAGCTCATTCTCATTAAAATTCCCTGTCCTCCTGCAGTTATCCCAAATGTCAAAATCGGGACATAGCTGGCTCACCTTCATCCTAAAGACATTGATTGACCCTCTTGTGGAGAGTTACAGCTCTTGTTTTTCAGACCTCTGCTGCTGATGGTCTCATAACTGATTATACAATTTTCCCTCCGTCTGTGAATTCTCTTCATATCTGCACTATTTATACAGCATAGAGTGAGTGTCCAGTAGTGAATGACAGTGGATGAAAACACAGAACAAATATACTTGGAGCAAGAGAGAGCATTTCTACAGCCGAGGCTGAGTGCTGGGTGAATTTGGCAAATCTATATAAACTGACTAGAGGGGATGATGAGTATCACCTTCTGTCACTTAAGAAAAATATATTTCAGAACCATAGGCTTAGTTTCTTGGTCCACTGCCTTCAAAACAACCCCCTAATCCATGGTCATTGTATGCTGGACGTGGGTCTTGAGGTCAGGTAAAAGAAGTGAACTTCTCTCTGACTGGCCAGTTCACTCTGCTCTCCTTTTCCCAGGGCAAGCAGGTTTACTTATTTTTTCCATCTCATGACCATCATGCAGTTCCCTGAGTAGACAGGTCTGGTGTCTATCTGGAAACTGAGTGGTTCAGAACATTGGTCCTCATGTTACCTATTCATCTAAAAGTATGGAAATGCACTAAACTTGCATTCATTTGCAGCTTCATTTCTTGATCTTCAAGATCATAAAAAAGGCCCCAGCATCCAAAGGACTATACCTCCTTCTCATACAGTCCTAATAACTACAAGGCCTGGGAATGCCTTGAGCAGTGACTTGGCTGCAGACAACATCTTCTCCATGGAAGGTGGTGTCTGTGGCATAGTTCAGCACAAAGGCTGCCTAACATCTCAACTTAGCTCCCCTAAAAACATGGCACAGTGCCAGTAGCTCTGTTCAGACCACTGCCAGACAGCATCTCAAAATCATTCTGGGAAATGTTTTCTTTGTTTTCTTAATTGACTATTTATCTTAGATTCCCTCTCCTCCTCTCAAGCAATCAAAATCTTGCTGGGAAAAAGGGCAGTTTTTAGAACCTGAGATACAGCTTAGTGTTGAGAGTATTAAGGATGTGGTGTTGTCTTTCAAGGATGCCAGTTACGTCTGGAGCCCTTTACAGAATCTCCATTGTCTGTTGGAAAAGAGCTGAGGCTCACAGTGCTGCTGACATTCAGACCACCATCCCATGAACAGTTGTTTACAGGTGAATGGAACAGTTTGAAGCATGCATATTTTCAGACAGTGACTGCAGCATGATCTGTAGCTAAGCTATCTTGCAATCCAGACAGAATGAAAGTTAAAACAGATGAAGTTGTGTCAATATTTCCCCATTTTTATCTAGGTTTCATGGAGTTCTTCTGAATGTCTGTCTGGGCAATACTAGCTGTTAGCTCTCTAGGGAAGATGTTTTGTTTGATATAATAACCTATTTATATCAATTCTCCTTCTCACATCAGCTTTTAATCAGTGCCATAGTTTTGTGTTGTTTGAACATCCTGTCTTAGCATCATTATTCTCCTATGGTTCTGTCTCTGTTATTCAAACAGCTTCGCAAGCCCATATCATTAAGCCTCACACCATTCTTTACAAAAGTGAGGACTTTTTTCCTTCTGTTTTGCAGATAGGGAGATCAAATACAGAATGTTTTGACTTGAAGATCATCTGGACTCTGAAGCAATGCTGGTACTTGAACATAGGATCTTGCTGCAGTGCTTTGCCTATGCAACTAAGGTCTCCCACAGATGAGACCTGCAAAGCAAGTTTGCAATCCTTTCATGTTAAGCTTCCCAAGGCACTTTCACTTTGGTAACCCAAAGAAATTTCTGGGGCTTGATTTCATTAATCACAACCAGGATGCAGTCCTGTTGTACCTTGCAAACTGTTATGACTTTCTTCTGTAGCTATTTCAGGGGAGACAACAACCCAAGCACGGCTTGGATTTTAGTTTTTGCAGTCCTTTGGGAAAGCTATGTTTTCGATTGCAGTACAATGGTTTTATGTAGGCAATGTGATTTTATCTGGTACAGGAATTATATACTTACATCTTGAGTCATACTAAGAAGAGGATTGAATGGTAGTTTTCATGAAAGACTAATTTTTAAAAAGGCTTTTTTCTAAGCAGTTTGTAGATTTTTGCTTTATCTTTTTGATGTGTTCTGTACAAGAAAGGGTCTGTTGGATGTAGTTCATTTCTTTCAGATGTAGCTAGATATTCACATATATCTTTTAAACAATGTGAAGTAAAGCCCAGTCAGCCATATAGAAAATATATCTGTTCACAGTTTAGAATTTGTTCTACTAGATATTTCAAGCCCTCACTACTGGCTTTATGGACAATTCATGTTGTTATTTAAATGCTCTATTAGTTTCTTTACTATAATTAAAATCAATTAGTTTCTAATTTTCAAACAAAGTTCAAACTGATTCTATTTAAACTGAATGGGTTCATGTGTCAGCCTCAAATATTTTGAAATATGTTAAATTCATTTTCAGTTTTAGTGGAAAAATAGGGAAATAAATTGAATTTTTCTTTAAAAGTAAGTTATTTAAGATTAAGTAACATATTTTCCAAAGAAAATACACTTGTAAATTAGATGTGCCATAATATTACATCTCTTCTGAACATGATATATCCATCTGTACAGTTATCCCTGACTCACCAGAGCTGAATAGCAATTGAACACGGTTAATATCACACAGTGAGTCACTAGTGTCACTTCTTGCAACCCATACTTGTTTTTTTCAATTGGTCTGTGTCTACCTACTGTTCTTCATGATCTGAAAGGACTGCATACAGATGTATTGCAGCAGATGCTTGTTTTAGGTGCATGTGGTGAGAGTATATGCCTCCTTTCTTTCTGGTTTCTGTCTGGAGCTATTTACTCAATACTACTTCATTAATTTCCATCCATCTTATTTTCACTGTCCTAACACTTTCCCAGAAAATGCTTTGGGATGACTAATACCCAGGTGAACCTGCAGACTCCATCTGCTTTCTTTGGTAGTGAATTTATGAAGAGAAGTTTATTTCTGCCCTACCCTTCTCCTTACTCTTCATCTTCAGACCCTGGAATTAGTACCACTGCCACAGCCTCAGTTTCCACTCCAGTAATGTACTGGGAACCACAGTCCAGAGTGCATCCCTTTCTCAGAGAAACACAATCTAAATAATCTGCCAGCTTTATAAACTTTGATCTTCCCAGATTTCAAGATAAAATAAACTGGTTGACTGTTTAATCGTAGCTTTATTGTAAATCTAACAGCTTGCACACAATCACAGAACCTCTCCAAAATGAAATATGTTTGCTGCAGATTCTAAACATGTGGCACAATATTTGTGCTGTATCATTTCAATTTTGTGCTGTTATCTTTCCTATTAAGATATTGCTGTTTCTTTTGTTCATGGAGACAAAAAGAAAGAAAGCAAACATAACAGGCAGTTCCTGGTTTGCTGTATTGAAACAGACAATACACTATCTTGACTGTATCAATGCACTCAAGCTGGATAAATGAACTGAAGAAGCCTCTGACCCTAAATAATGGTATATAAAATGCTTCCTTTGATTACATTGAATAGGAACCAATTCTATTTTTAAGAGGTTGTATCTCATATGTCTGTATTCAGTCCTGTTTCTTCCCCCACATCTTTGTGCTGCCTTTCCTTGTTAATTCATTTAAACAGGGTTTCTTTCTGCTCAATTTGCATTCAAATGGCTGTCAAGGGAATTTATGGAAATAATATAAGTGCTTTTATCATTGTGTATTTAGTCACATGTGCTAATTTTCAAAAGATGAACTTGTCTAGCATCTTAGCAAAAGAAAGAGTCAAGCACCAATCTTATGGCTACAAAGCCAATAACTCCCAGACCAGCATCCCAATTAATGATTTTTGGGCTCAATTTTTATGTCTTTGTCTGTTGTTTTAGATGGCCTATCTTATCCATTGTCTGGCAGATATTTGCTGCTTCCTCCTCCCTTGCAAAGGAGTTAGCAAAAATACCCATCTGTAGACAGCACACAATGGAATCTCCTTCTTCTTTGTACTTTAGCAGTGAAACACAGATTTACTGAGTTTTGGAAATTTCACTTTGTGTGCAGTTTGTTTTCCTTAATTGGTGTTAGAGCAATTGTGGGGCACACCCCTTTCTCATGATTAGCAGGAACTCCACAAAGGCCACCATGAAACAAACACCAGTGGTTACCTGTGTGGATTGATTCTCTGAAGGCTGAATCTGTCCCTTCTTCTCGAAGTTGCAATCAGCAGATTCCCCAGTCCCCAGTGTATTTAGTAACATCTTCAGCAAATTCACAGCCAAGAGAAACTTAATTTTGACCAAATATGACAACAAAGGCTTCTTAAATTGAGTGTGTAGTTATACCTCAGGTAACAAGAGATACTTTTTGGGCTGGCTCATTTAAGACCCAAGTAACTTTACTTGGCTCTTTTTGGTAGTTGATGACAAATACTTCCTCCTCTGTTTTCCTGAAAATTGCAGTAATTAGTGCAGAAAGAGATTTCCATAAAGCTGTTCATGGAAATAGTTGGTAGCATGAGTTTGGTGGTTTTTCAGACAAAATCGTAGAAATTTATTTTTCGAGATTTTTTTTTATATCTGCCATTAAGCTGTCTCAGTGGCAAATTATCCATTATTCTTTCACATATTTTCTAAAAGAAAGGGAGAAATTGTGCTGAAATTCTTTTGTGTAAACATGAAAATGACACGTTTCAAGGCTTTAAATGAGTTTTAGATAATTTGTGTTATTCTGTTATTTGGTAAGTATATAACTATTATATAACTCACACAAAAAGGTCTAATTCGTTATGTAAGCGCAAGTTACTGATTTAAGTATGAAATTCCTGAAATGGAGGAAGGTCAAAGGGGGAGTCACAGAGGTTTTCAAATCTTCAGCTCAAGAAAAGTAATGTCATGTCCAAGTATATTTAATGAATGATAATGCAAACCACAGGCAAATACAGAGAAGAGGAGAAAATAAATTCCCTGGCTCAAGTTGGGAATGTATTGAATGCTTAGAGCCAGAGAAAGAATAATTTAGAGGGGAGTATTTCCCTGGATTCTGCACTACTAATAAATCATTGCTGGTCATGCAATTTTTAGTGATCCTAATAACAATTACGTTTTGCACACATTGGTCACACTTAGAACGTATATACTGTCCTTTGTTCTGCTCTCTGTATTACTAATGCTCTGGATGCTCTCAGGTGCTGAGGAATAACATTATTTTGTATACAAAGAAAGTCTTTATGCACACACACCTATATATATGCACACACCACACCTCAGGTCCAAGGAAAATATTATTTATGATAAAACTTTTTTTCCAGAATTGTCATCAGGAATTATTAAAAGATTTTTTTAAAATAGGTAGAAAACTTAAAATTTAAATTAAATTCTATTTCTCAGAATATTTTCCTTCTAGAGAGGACAAGAAGCAAAAAAAGCCTGCCAGTCTACTTTAGACAGTATGAAAATATGTTGCTTTTGTTCATAAATGACTTAAAATTCTTTGTGAAAATGCAGTTGCTAAGGGGAAATTATAATATACCAGACTTGCAGTATACAATGTCTTTACCTGAAGGAATTGTGACTCCTTGGGATGTGAATGCAGATAGGGAATATCCTGTAGTAAACTGGGGGAACAGCCTCTAGAGGTGGGTGCTGAGCCGTAACAGCAAAATGCCTTAAAAGGCACGGAACAAGAAATTTTTTTTGAAGGCACAGAGTATATATGCATCTTCCAAGCCATTGGAAGAGTGTTCACTAATGCACGTATGAAAGTCTGTAAGGATTGTTGGGTCTGAAAACCCTTTTTCCAGAAAGGACAAAAAGTGAAAACACCCAATGCCGATCAGGGCAAGAAGAAAAGAAGTTGCCTAAGATTAATTGGTGGCAAGTTTAAAAAAAGATTCCTATAAACATCTGTGAAGGACACAGTACTTTCTGGAAAGCAAAGTTGTTCCTCCATCCCTGTGGAGCTGGTGGAAGGACAGCCCAGAGACTGCAGATGAAAATCCTGGCACCAAGCAGTAAGAACCTGCTGAGAGGAACAGTGAACCAGCAGCCAAACCCCAGCAGTCATAGAGAAAACTTTCTGCAGACTACAGAAGACTCTGCCAGGTGCGCTGCTACTAGGGAAGCCACTGGGTTGACTGGACCAAGATTTGATCTTTGTTTGAAAATCCACCAAAATAAAATGTCAAGGCAAATCCATTACAAAGTTGTGGCTGACCTAGGTGTTGTCACAGTATTGAAGAACTATTGCTGATTTAAGCATTAGCAGAGCAAATAAAAAATCAGAGTTGGGGGGTTTTTAAGCTTGTCTTTTAAGCAACTCACTAATATGACCTGGCTGAGTGACCTAGAGCTTCAAATCTGAAGATATGTAATAACAGAAAAAGAGCTATTGACAATGGAAAACAAGAGATAGGGATCATAAAAGTGCAGAATAACATCTGTTCTCAAGCTGAATTGACTAGGTGCAAATCTGTTAAGAACTGGGAGGGGACAGGAGGTTACCTTTTAAGTTTAAAATGTGTGAGTATAGCGTAATTTCATTGCCTTTCAGGGAAATGTCCAGTTGCCGAGTTACTGCAGTACAGATGAAACTGGACTGAAGATTACACCAGCCCACAATAATGCCATTTGCACTGCTACCCTGGTCATGTGGAGCAGCCGTCAGGTCCTACACTAGGATCCAATTTTCTTACAAGTGTCAGCCTGGTGTGGTAAATTGAAATAAACTCAAAAGAGTTGCTCGGATGAAGCTCAAAACATTTTTCTTAATAGAAGAAAACCTCAGCTAGATGAACTAATGAAGTCAAGTGGAAGGTATAACCTATCTGGGCATCTCAGTGTTAACTTTCTCCCTTGACCACACCCATCTCAGAAATACTGAGCTATTTAGTGTCTCTGAAACATCTGGACTTTCTACTTGTTTCATAAGTCTCTAACAAAAAATATCTGCACATCATCCATCAATCCACAGCCACATTCTTTTCTCACCCTATCATGATTAGATTCTTTAGGAGGTTTTAGAATTGGTTTTTTTTATAAAGCTTTTCTCCCTGTTTTTCTTGGAAATCTTTGTATTATTAATGGGCTCAATATATGCTCACTTTGAGCCATTAGAATTTGAACTAATGGGCTTTAGTAGCTGTTATATAAGCTGAACAAATGGGGACTTTTGGGGACCTGGCCTCATTCCTCAGCCACAGCAGACCCATTCTGGCAAAACTGAGATAGATCTCAATTACTGTTTGAAGAAAGTCCACCTCCTTTGAGATATGGAGAGCACTGGTGCAGTGTTTTGTCCTAGATGATTTTTTTGGTAGGAACATGCAGGTCAGTAGTGCTATTGCTAGGGCTGTTCTGGTATAAGTGAATGTAAATGCCTAAATATCCCCGCTCTAAACAAGTAGAGGTGCTTTCTATAGACCAAAATCCACACTGAACAGTCACTGCATGGCAAAAGAGCTGTGTGGCCTCTGTGGGGAGTCCCTCTGAAAGACCTGTGCCTGTAGTGTATGCAGTCAGTGTTTTTACCTGAGCTACATCTATTGTGAAATTAAAGAGTAATTACATACCTTATTGTGGAAGTGCCATTTTCCTTCCAATTTAGAACTCACTAAACAGATGGGGAAGCATTCCCCATCCACATGGGCTGGCACTGGGGGAAGGTTTCTTGCAGAAGGAGGAGGGCATCCTCCCATCGGGTGACTTTAAGCAGAGGCCGAGCCCCCCCGGCCAGCACATGTCCATTCCCAGTTTACACTGTGGAGTACTTTGCCTTTCTCCCCCACCTTTGCACCAGTGTCCTTTTTCCACATTGCTTTTCAGCCAGATGAGTTCCCTGACCCAACCCAGTGTGCAATTGCATGTGTGCAATCAGTGAAAGACACTTGTAAAATTAGTTAGCTGTAAAACTGCTGAACTGAGACCAGGAGGGAAGTCAGGAGCAGAGGAATCCGGCCTGAGACCATCTGGGGCTGCCACGGTGAAGTTTCTCGAACACAGAGCAGCCTCCCAGAGACTGCCGGTTTGCTGCCAGGTGACGCGAGGAGCCGGCTGATAGTGAGGCTTGTGTGGGGATTGTTTCATCTGTCAGGCTGCCAGTGGATACACAACAATTGCAATCTCCACCACTCCTCCCTGCCACAAAGACTGGGGGAGTTAGTCATGTGGAGCTCAACTACAAGACTGTTAGGAGAGATGATAACAATGCACAAACATTAGACTGTTGTAAATATTGAGGAGAAAAAGGATGGTTCAAGGATGTGTGTAATTAAGAATAATGGGTTGAAGAAAAACATCTTTTTATACATGGCTATTTTTATATGACCTCTGTCTGGTACGCAGCAAATAAAACTGAGTGAGGAATCACAGTCTCCTCAAACAATATTACAAAGTGAGACTTTGCTCCTGAAAATAAATCAGTGTGTCAGACTTAAGTTCATTAATTTAATTTGTCTGAATACCAGGCTAATTAAGAAAAAAACAGTCTGAAGAGCAGACCCTGCTTTCTGATCAGCCTGTGAAATAATCCTGTAGTGGGAAATTGAGACATGTTTTGTAGAATCAAAAATCTAGAAACCATGCTGTGATCATCAGACAGGTTATCTGTTATCAGTAATAATCTAGACAATAAAAGTGGTCTGAAACACTGAGTATGCCTGACAAAAGGAGTGAAGAATTTATGTAAACTGATTTTATTTTCTCTTCTGATCAGTTTTTCTACTAGGCAGGAAAATGTCAGAAAAACACTGGCAAAAATATCTGAAAAAAGTTTTTTATCAAACAAATAATCAAAGGTGCCCTCTAAAAGCCCAGACCATGGGAAGAGAAGCTGGCAGCTCTCTCTGTCCCCAGGCTGGAAGGTAAGAACCTGCCCTCTCCCTGTGACATAGGTAGTAACTAAGGGAGGCATGGTGAACTGGGGATGGCAGAGGTGTTCTGGGTGCTGCTGACAAGTCCCAGCCAAACATCCAGCAGTTCTTAACCCATCAGGTTGCACTCAGCAGTCCAAAGCCAGCCCAGCATTTTAACCAGACATTTGCTTTGGCACCAGATGCCTAGTGTGAGGGACTACACATGAAATCCCTGTATTTGCTGCTCCCCACACACAGTAACTCTGAGAGATATGGGAAAAGGACGTAGAGTATGCAGGTGGGAGTAGAGGGTGTGGAAAAGAGCAGATGAGAATGGTGAGAAGAGGAGGAGGAAAGAGACAGCAGAAGAAAGATAGGAGCAGGGGAAGCATATCAGTGAGAAAACAGAAGACAAGTGGACAGACTTCCTCTGTCTCTGCTTTATCATAATGCTCATCAGTGCTTTCTGTGCCATGCTGCTGCTCCTGCATGCCTTTGCCCAACAAATCCTGCTGAACAGACAGCTGAGTATGCTCAGCTTGAAATACACCAAGGCAGAGGCAAGCTGCCCTTCCAGGCTGTGCTGGAAACTCGGGAAAAGGGGAAAGAAAAGAAATTCTGTTCTGCAAGACCTGACATTGTTCCAAGAACTTGAGACAGAAAATAGGTAAATGTAATGGAGATTGAATATCTCGCCCTCACCAATTAAGTTACGCATTTGCCAGCAAAGCCATTACAGAACACCTTTTCAGGAACTTAGAAGTTGGCTGTAATTATACGTTCTGGGAGTAACAAATTTTCTCTAGTTAGAAAACAAGAAGTTATCATGGGGCTGCTGAAACAGTGGAAGCTGGGATGGACAAAATGTGAGTATCAGAAGGGGAAGATATGAAAGTATGAGAGCAAGAATAGTGTCTTCTCACAACACCTTTAGGATGTTGAATAGTAATGAGAACAGAGATAAACCGAGGACTCTGATTTAGGCAACTACCTTAAAATAATAAACTCTAGTGGTTGCTGTAAGATTTAATTAAAGGCTGTTATAAACAACCATGATTTTCACTGTCTTTGAAACTGGATAACCACAAGCTTTGGCAGATTATCAGAAGAGCCAGCCTCATCAGTGGGGATCCCAGAACTGCCTTACTTCTGTTCCTGGAAGATAAAACATCATGAACCATGGAGAAAAGTGAATTAAAGCTGGTTGTGAAAACTTTGGAATGAGGTAAAGGAGAAGATGCACTTCATCAGGCAGGTAGCTCTAGGGTCACTCAGGGATCGAGAAAAGAATAATCAATACCTTTTGTTATACTACAAAACAGCTAGAAAATTGTTGAGCTATGGGCTTCTACCTGCCTTAGATTAAAATTTTTTGACCAAGGTTTACAAGTGAAACCAGGGAACTAATCCTTTCAGATGTGTTGAATATCAGGTGTTAAGCATAAGACTCATACACTTTATTCTGCCCTTCATCTCCTCTCAGGTAGGGCTGCAGCTCATGCTTTCACAGTACTGAAAAAAATCTTCATTACAAAACCAGAGTATTCTGTTTTAGTAGTCTCTGAAGAAAGCACAGGATCATCCCTGGCCCATTAGCCTAATTTGATGTGCATCAGAACATCCCTCTTATACTGGTCACACCACAAAATTTGAAATTCATGCTGGCTCCACACTGCAGAAGGGACTATACCTCCTGGGGCACAAAGCTGGTGGTTATGTGGCAACACTCCAGGAAACTGGACCCAGCGCTGTGAGTTTTCAGTGCATCACAGGTCTGCAGGGTGTGGGATTTTTGAACCAAAATAAGAAGCATTGCACCTGGGTCTGGCAGGGCCAAGGATCGATCTATCAGTAAAATTAATCTAATGAGAAAAAGATACATGGGTGTAGCAAATGTGTATCTGTGTATATATACAAAATATATTCAGACTGAGAGAGGGGAGGAGAAGGAGGTTAAAAAGTTAGGGATTTAAAAATTAAACAAGATATGATTAACTGTTGGTTGGCCTCAGTAAAGTGGCCAGCCTAATTAAATATACTGTATCATCAATAATCCATTAGATGACTAGCAATAGTTCATGTGCAGCAACAATTTGTTAAAATAGCTCCATGCATTTCATAGCAATGAAATTTACAATTTTGTTCAGAAGAGAAAACAAACAAACTTTTTAGTTTTGAAGAACTTAAAAATATATGATGTAATCTATTGCACGGTCGTGTGTTTGACTCCAATAAGAATCTGAAACAATGCCTGTAACTTGTGTGAATTGATCCAATTTATCTTAATCCTATACGCCCAGGCTCAGGGCCCCTGTACTCAGCAAGGCAATGGCTATGTAATTTGGCATTTCATCAGGGTGCCACCAAATTCAGCATTCCCTCATGGAATTCCCTATTTTGCTGCAGGCAGTTGCTCAACCTTTTGTTTTCTGTCTTCTGATTTGCCTCTTGCCTCCTCTCCTTTCCCCACGGGGAGGAGGTAATCGAATTACAAGGCATGCTCCCTCTACTCCTCCATGGAGTAAGGCAGCAGGGGGTTGGAAAGCAACCATCTGAGTGCAGCCTGTGGCCAGGGAGCAGAAATCTAAGCATATTGGATCACATGCTGGGCGTCGAAAGGAGCAGAGCAGCTATGGGACCTGGGCAAGGGCTTCTGAAACTGCCTGCAAGAGCCCTGCTTCACTCATGAGAAAGGAAATTTAAGTTAGTTTTCCAAAACAACACTATGGGATCCAAGACCTGGGGGGCTGGGGCCCTTTGAAAGCATGATAGAAAAAATCTCACCTTTAGGAGTTATGGGGCAGGGGGGTGGTTTTGTGAAAAAACAAGTGTTGCCAAGTCCTGGTCATCTTACCCTTTCACCCGAATCTTGACACAAAATATTATCTCTTAGGGCAATTACATTTGGTTTCTTTTTTTTTTTTTTTTTTTTTTTTTTTTTTTTTTTTTTTTAATACCTACAAACATGCATATGTGTGGAAGCCGGTTAATTGTCTTAGAGCTCTCTCACATGTATGGAACCAGGTGATATTTTGCCTTGTGTTGCAAAAACTTGAGGGCTACTTGATGATGCACAACCTGTCTGCCTGAGCCCCCTCCTGACCCTTCCCAAGTTTTCACTCTTTCCTCTGACAGGCCCCCACTTCCCCATCCTTCATCTTGGCAATTACACCAATGGGCCACAGCAGTTGTTTTCCCCCAAACCTCCAGTGTGACTGCCCCACTTCAGCAAGCTGCTGGATCTCCTGCAAGGACTGTCAATCCCCTGCTTGCAAGACATGAGATGTTGCATTAGTGTTGCCTTCTCTCCTGCTGAAGAAAGCTCAAACGTGCCAAAAACTTTCCCTCAGCCTCTGGTTCCCTTCCAGTGCTTGGGATGTCCTGCTTTCTCTCACAGAAGAAACATGAGGAGCTCTAGAGGACAGAGTGCTGAAGGATTTCCTCAGATCCTGTCTGAAGCCCTGCTGTTCACCCGTGTCTGTGTGATGCCATGTCTTGGCTCCAACATGCAACCTTAGCCAGAACTGTATCATTCCTTCTAGACTTGCAAAGCTACCTTTTTTTGTTTGGTTGGTTTTTGTTTTGTTTCTGTTCAGGGAACAACACTTTGCTTTGGAACACCTAACAACTAACACCTTTTAAGCTATTTAATTGAAATAAATATTAATAAGATTTATGAGGATGGGGCACAAGGAAAAATACTTCAAGGTCATGAAAAATGTCTAGAGAATTGGTAAAACAGAATTTAGTCCCATTTTTCAAAGGGAAAGATTTTCCTGTGGAATTCTTGCAATTAAGCAATTTTGAGAAAACTTTGTATTGACTACAACATTGTCTTAGCTTTGTGAAGCACCATGAGTAGGCCTTTGTCCTCATAACTACACATTTGTATCAGGAAAAAAAAATTAGCTCTTGCACTACAATCACTTTGTCTCCTTCTCAACTCACTGTGACATAGTGAAATTGGAATTGAAGGGAAAGGACAGGATCCTGAAGATGACCTCAGTTCTGAAGTTTCAAGCTCAGAATAATAGCAGGGGGTGTTTACAACAGTAGTTTTACCTTTGGATTGATCAGCCTTTAGGGTTTTGAAGTCACCTTTTAACAGATGGGTTTCAACATAAAACTGTGGGGTAGGAAAAATTATGTTTGTGGGGTTTTTACAGTAAATAAGTAAACATCTATTGTCATGTGTCATGCCTCTTCTGGGCATGAGAACTGAGGCTGCAGAGGGGCTATGAGGAACATATGGAGGCTCTCTTCCATCTGAAAATACAATTCCAGACAACAACTCTGTTGCCCTTGGCTGTGTCACTGTGAAACCTAACTCAACCTTGGGAGTCTCTTGTTTCTCTGTAGTAGTATAGAAGTGTAAACAGATAGACTTTGTTTTGTCTGTCCTTACAGCTTACCACCAGTGTTGCTGATCTGAGCAGTCTTGGTTTGTGATTGCATCTTCAGGTGAAATAGCAGTAGAAAGAAAACAAAAGTTTCTCTGATTTTGCACATGTGTTTCTGTGTACATTTGCACACACCAGTGGCTATTCCCTGGATATTGACTCTCCTTACAGGACACTGTGCCTGGATCATGCTAGGAAGCAGGCTCAAACACTGCACCTCAAAAGCAGGAAAGAGGACTTGCAGGGAATGCAGTGGTGTATTGTGTTAGTGACCCATGATTTCAAGTACTTTAAGCGAGGCTGCGAATCAAAGCATAGTTGCAATAGATGCACCAACAATTGCTAGATAAGAAATTCTGTTTTGCAGCCAAATATGACAAGAAACTGTAGAGCTGTTTTGCATAAATTACCTAAGGTATGGCTAAATCTCCTACTCTGATAAAACTTTAGTAGGATGTTAAGAAATGATAATTTTTACAGAGAAAGGATATGCACATAATTAACAGAGATTTTCTAGTCTTAATCCTTAAAAAGAGTAGAAGGTCTAGCTTGTTTCAGGCTGTTTTACTTGTAAGACCTGGGTTCTGTAAGCAGTTGTGCACATGCTCACCTTCAATTCTGTCAGGTCCCATGAACTTAACAGTTGAAGTTAAATATGTGTGTAGAATTTGATCAATGCTTTTAAAAATCTCGAACAAATTTAGCAAAAATGTCAAATATAGTAAGATTAAGATTTATTCTGACAGATAGGATATAAGTTTGGCTGGACTACATTAGCAGAAAAAATTTTGCTTAGGAGCCTTCAACAAAGTTTAGTAAATGTTTTTAAAGTCCTGGGTATTCTTTTAACAATGCAAATGTCATCCTTCTCGAGGAGGGGGAAGGGAAATGATGTGAAGATCCTTTAGTTTCTAGGATGTCACGCTGCTTGTTTTTCACAATATTGCTGAAAAGTGCTAATAGCCTCTTTTTCATTTGTGTTTCTTTGTTCATTCCTGAATATGTGTAAACTGAACATATACTAGATAAGGAATCAATTTTCTATAAACTATCATAACTGAGTTGGTTGCTCTTTTTACCTTTCTGTGAAGTTTGTTAGAGGTTTAATGCTGAGATATGTATGGAACAAACTTAAAGTGGAGAATTAATCTGGATCAGCAAGAAAACCCATATTGATATGTTTTTAAATCTAAACATGTAATTATGCTTCATTTATTAAAACAGTCATTAGCCAAATTTAAAAAAAAAATGCAACAGTTGTTCTTTATGAAGTTTGTACTACAATTTTTTTTGCTTTTTCTATTTGCTACTTGGTTGCTGTAAATTGTATGACATGGGTGAAAGAAATTAAGATCTTCACTTGAAATCCCAGAATTAAAAAAAAGAATCAAATGTCTTTTGCAAGACAGTCACCATCAAATTTCACTGCAGATGGATGAAAAAACCCTTTAAGTTTTAGTCTCCAATGCCCTCCTCTATATACTACAAGGGAGAATGCATCATGTTCACTGAGTGGGAGACGTATTATGCTTTTAAAGAGTACTTAAGGGTTTTTTTTTCTGCTCAGCAGCAAAAGTATATAACACATTAATTGTTAACTCTGCAGCAAATCTTCAACTTGCAAACAGAAATAATCACTCAGAAAAAAAAATTGATACAAGCATCCCACAGAGAGTGAGGTGATATTAAATGACAATATTAGCTACAGATGTTTTCATTTCAGTATAAACACATCTTGGTTTGATGGTAGCTCTAGGAAGCAGCTGGAAGAGAGTAGGGATTACTTTCTTCTCCTCACTTTTGGTGTTTAACGAACACCCTAACCACGTTGGGTTTCATTGGATGAGGCTACTAATTATTTTGTAGTCAGAAAGTGCTCTATAAAAGGCATAAGAGAGTAATTCAATGCAGTTTCCTTTTATCTGCCTTGCCAATTGATGTCTATACAGAGCAAGCAGGGCTCCCCAAACACATCAGTCTGTTTCAGATACACAAGATTAAGTAGCAAGTGACATTCAAGAGCAATCGGCCCACCCAGGAGGAGTGAAACCAGCGGAAAAGCTGTCAGATTCCGCCTTTTCTCCATTAATCTTGAAGCTTTTCAATGCTGCCAGGTCGCATCTCCATCAAACAAGCTGGAAAGAGTGTCGGGCTATTTTCTTTTGTCTCACCCTCCCCTCCCCATCGCCCCATTAACCCCTGCCATTCCAGGTTCTCCTGGTTTGGGAGCAGCTCTTATGTTAAACCCTGTATGTGGGGCAGGACACACGTCTGGATGGACCTTGTTTTAGGTGCGGGCTGACATTTCAGTAGTTGGAGATGAACATGACAGGGGTTTCTTCTGTGATGAATTGTTCAGAATGATTATTCAAGAAGACAGGACAGAGCAGGTGTGTTTTTCTTCTATATCCAGGCCATATAATGAAGTAGTCTCTCTCCCAGGCTGGTCTGGTTTGGAGGTGAGCTGTATTTTCCGTAATGTAGATTAGAAAGGGGAGTAATTTACTCTTTCCTCCATTTTGAGGTAGATTTTTGCCAGTTGTAGTTGAGTTTGCTGCATTATGCAAGGTCCAAGATTTGACCATGGCACAGATATATCTCTTACTCTTCCCTTGGTAGTTCCTTTAGTGTGTTGGACACACTGTATAGCTGTCACAGAGGAGGCGTTCAGGCTGGCGGCAACCTTCAGAAGCTGAATCATAGAAGCAGAGGGTGGCTGAGTGGCCGGAAAGTGGCACAGATTGTGAAATGTTCATGTCAGGGATAAGTGATAATATATGTTGGAACAGAAGCCAAGTGACTGTGTTCCTCTGATACCAGGGGATGGGTCTGACTGGAAGGAAAGAGGCCTCTTTACTTGAGTTCCTAGGGATTGCATCCTGAGGATCATGTTGGGGAGGGTGTGGTTTTGAGGGGGAGGTAATTACAGTGCAGGCAAAATCCGCTGTATAGTGGAAAATAGGTGCAGATGTAAAACCTACGATCCATCTAGACTGTCTCTGACAGCAAATGTCTTGTTAAGGTTATATGAAACACATAGACATCATATAGCAATACCTACTTGCATAGCCTTCTAGTTTGTAGTAGTTTGTAGGTAAGGAGTTTTCCTATATTGAGGTGGCATCTCTCTCCATCAACCCTCCTCCCCCAGGCTTTTTTGCTATAATAACACAGTTGTAGTGTTTACTTTTCTATATTCTTCTCACTCAATAAATCTATTATGTGCCTTTTCTACAAGCGATACTTGAATACCTGACAATCACAGACATAGTAAGTGGATTTGTTTCTACCATAAATCAGAGAGTGAGAACTATGAAGGAAGTGTGCCCTGACAGAAATCAGATACCAGTATTCCCTTTCTCATTTTCAAGCAGAATCAAAGCCAAGCCAAAATGGCCAGAGTCTGCAAAGGAAAATTATTCCAGTTCTTTGACACATGAGGTGACTGTTCTGTCCCCAGGATGACAGAGTACCAGGAGGAGGTGGCAATCGTCAGTCTCCAGGAATGTTTCCTTGCACCTTAACCTGCTACATGTGCCCTGAAAATGGCTACCAGATCTCTGTGTTTGAGGTGGGACATAGTGATTCACCTGTAAGCTATCCACGTTTTGTAATTCTCTGACTGTGCCACTTCAGCAAAAAGGAAAGAAAAATTATAAGATTTAGTTTGCAGGGTTTTTCTTTAAAAGGAATTTTAGAGATTTCTTTTACTAATGCAATCAAGATCACTCCTTGTTTCTCCTTACTCGCTTCTGTTACATCAGATGTATTTTGTCTAAACATGCAAAAGCTGCATTATAAAATACATTCTTCAGTTTCTACTTAGGATGCCACTAGTGAATCTATCTCAATAGATGTGGTTTCTTAAGCTACGTTTGTAGACAACAGGCCTTCATAATTTTTACAGAATTCTGCCTTTAATGGCTAGCTGTGTGTAGTTCATTCTGCTCCTGCTCTTTATCAGTTTCCTGTCTGAGCAGGCCAGTTGTTTCAATTGGTCATTCTTCCCATAAAGTGCAACACTGCCTGCGTGGTAGCTTTACAAACTCAAATTTTTTATTAAGACAATGCAATCTGCAGCAAATGGGCTATTAACACATCTAATGGTTATGAAAGAAGAATCAGCTTATTGGGAAAATGGTTATGTCGTTATCAAATAGGCATGCACAAGGACAAATAGTGTAAAATGTAAAGAACAGTGGGGGAGAGAAACAGCCAGAGGTGAGAATGGACTGAAAATGGAAGCAATAGCACAGGCATAGCAGGAGAAACACCATCACTGTGACTTTTTCAGACTACACTGCTCAAAGGAAAAACGTGCTTCACAAAGAAATAAAATACTTCTGTGCTGGCTGTGAGAGCCAAATGCCCCTGTTCAGTATGACAGCAAAAGTGAGACCTGTCATTGTAGGGAAAGAAACAGGCATGAAGAGCTCTGTCAGTCCAAGAGCATTGCCAGGATTAAAGACTGACAACTTTCTACTGGAAGGCTGAAATCTTCCAGAATGATGCTTTGGCAAGTAAACTTTCACCTATTAAAATAATGAATTTTAGGTAATGAAAATTCTGTATGTCAGAAGAGATAAAGACTTCAATATCTAACCAGTGTTAGTCTCTGAATGACTGGTTGGGGCTGGACAGCGTGTTGTACATTGTGACCCAGTGCAACATGGTGTTGTTAGCAGGTCTGATCACACAGGCCTTTATGAACGATCATCACATTACCCATGAGTCACTTTCCCTCTGCTATTGCATTGAACATGCAGCACAACATATGGAGGTGCTGAGACAGTCACTAATGTACTTAGTGTTTACTATTCTTTGGTTTGTACTCAGCAGACAGAGCAGGAAAAAAATAATGACACTACAGTGCTGGTGTAAGAGCTGAATAGACCACTTGAATAAGACACTCTTTCCCAAATCTCACGACTCACCCACGTACCTGGCATTCACCAAGCCCACACAGCCAGTATGTCCCACTCCTAATTTTACACAATAGCTAGACATGAAGTTTTTCCATTATGTTCATCTATAATTCAATGACATTTATCTTTACTAACAACTACAGTAGCTGTCTGTTCTCCACAATGGATTACTGCCAATATACATAAATGAATGACCTTAAAATGTCTCCCTAAATATCTCTCTACGGTTTCTATTCCCATACACAGTCTCTGCCATACTCCCCACCTTTCAAATTGCCTCCCCACACCAGACTGAAAAATAAACTGGTATCAATTTCCTCATTCTAAACCAAAATTGTTCTCCCACCTCTTTTTTTTTTTTCCTTTCCATTTTCTACCTTCATCACCAGTGTCCTTTTCTCACCCTTTTTTTCCTGCCTGTTGTTGTATCTATTTATTTTTTGTTTTCCTGTTGGTTCTATGTTCCCAGTTAAGGGTAACTGATCTGTTTATAGCCCTCATGGCATCTACACTCACATTATGTCACACCTTTCTGTAGTCTTAACTACTTTCGTACTGCTAGTTGCTCTTGTTTTCTCTCATCTACATTTCCACTCAGGCCTTTCATCAGATACCAAGAGGTTTAAGCTCCACTGCTTTTCCTTTCAGTCATTTGGGTCATATTTCTTCACATTTTAATCTTTTTATTTAGGCATAAGTTAAATATGAGGTTTGGAATATTTTGTTTGTGCTTGCTAGGCTATGCTAATTAAGGCCACAAGACCTTCCTGACTCAGAGTCTTAAGTGGTACTTCTGCATAATCCTATGGGATAACAGTATATAACTAATTTTAGAACTAAGATACTTTCTAAATTTCCATTAAAAAAAAAAAAAAGGGAGGTACACATATGCACACCTTTGACATCATCTTCACATAACTGTTGTGAGTCCAACTGTTAACCCAGCACTACCAAGTCACCCTTAAACCATGTCCTCAAATGCTACATCTACATGTGTTTTAGTACCTCCATGGACAGTGATCCAGCCACTTCACTGGGCAACCTGGCCCAGTGATTGAAAATCCTTTCCATGAAAATATGGGGTTGTTGTGACCATTATGTTCCATTTTCACCAGTTTATCTTCCTGGATGGAGTTTAGTGTTGCATAATGAAAACCAACTGCAAATTCCAAAGGCTGTGAAAAAAGGCTCACTATATTACTGCCTCTGTTTTACTTAATTCCGCTTATTTCAATTCCTTCTTATTTAATCTTTCTGTGGACACAGAGTTCAAACACATGTATGTTAAGGGGAAAAAAACATATTTAATTTAAAGCTACAATCTGTGAGTAAAATGATGTTGCTTTAACCAAAATGGTCTGTTGAAACCTGCTCTATTTTTCCAGAAGCACAAAAATAGCATGGAAAGAGCTAAATTACCACTTTATTCTGTCTTCTAGCTTTCCTAAAAGAAATTCCAATTATCAGCCTTCACCGGATCAACAGATTCAAAACTTTGTTTTCCTGATACAGTGAAGTTATTATCTAATGTGTATGACTAAAATAATTGATGTACTAAATAACTGCCAGTAATCAGTCCTTGGACTAGACCAACTCACAGATAAATAAGTGAAAATTATGGTAAGTTTAACATCTAACCTAGATATTCATTAAATTCAGCAATGTTTTCCTTGTAATTATCAGGAAAATGAAAGTAAATTTTTGGCAGAAAAAAATATTTATAAATACTCCAAGACCATTAATACTTATTTCTATTGGGGATTATTATGTTCTTGCAATGGTTCTTAGGGCAACATGTTCCAAGGACACTTAATTTCTTGTCAAAAACTCAAAGGAAACTTGATTCCTGACTTTCACAGACACACAGTATAAAGAAAGGAGATCTAAACTTTCTTCACAACCTCAAAGTCAAACAGAAAAATGAGAGTCATGAGCCTGCCTAAGAAAGGAATAAAATTATTCAGTTACTCTGAGTTTCTCTGAAAGGCCGGCAGGTAATGTTGAAAGTTTGAAAAAAAACCTAGGAGACTGTGCGGCATGAAGTTACACAATGAGTAACTACTCTAAAGGAGCTCTTACCTTTGCTTGGGTAGAAAAGGACTCTGGGAAAGTGAGTGTAATCTTACTGGAAAAATGTAGATTGGAACCTTAAGGGCCTTGTGATTCACATAGAATCACATGCATATAAAGTCAATTAAGACTGTTGTTTCAAAGCCAGAAAGAAAAGCACCCAAAAGATATAAGAAGAGGTAATAGAATGTCTAACAGACTTCTAAATTTCTCCTACCATATATATAGTCAGCTGGATTTTAACATGCTTTTCGTAAAAGATTTAAAAAAAAATAGTTGTGATTTGTGATTTTTTCATAAACTGTTTTCCTCTGTGGGGTCTTTGGAATTCTTAG
>VXBX01000275.1:27836-45867 GCA_013400415.1 Scytalopus superciliaris | reverse complement strand
TTTGTTTTGTTTTGTTTTGTTTTATATTTTACATGTCTTAAAATAGTCTTTCTTAGCCAATATAGAAAGGGTTACATTTTCTGTTATTCTACTGTAAGAGTGATGCAAAGAGCTTCAGACCACAGAATATACAAAAAGCAGCAGTCTGGCAGCTATCTAACACTGGGAGTCAAAACTGAAGTCTGGTCTTGAAAATGGATACTTCTGTATAGGTATCCTTGACCACTTCATTTTATGTTTACATTTCTAATCCCTCCTCTCCTCCCAGTTCTAAAAGAGAGCTTGTGCAAAGTAATAAAAGAAAGACAACTCAAAGCTACAGCCACTGGGGTTTTGGAGCAACTGCTATATATTGCATTACAGGAGCCAGGAGCTACAACAAAAGTTCAATTTTCACATTGGATGTATTTTCTAATAGAAGAGTAAATTGCCATTATTCTCTTGGTAAAGTGGAATTCTTTGAGTTACTTTGTAGTGGAGACACTTGATGTGTTCAAGAATCCACACACGATTCTTATTCTACACACCTAGCACAAGTTTAAATTAGTAACTTATTTAGAAATCATAAAATCTACACTACAGTAGTAGTGTAGCAGAGTAGCTAAACTGATAGACTTGAATTATATGTAACTTTTTTTTCAGAGTATGTGAATGAAATATGCCTTTCCCCACTCAAAGGTATTTTGTTTTCTGAGCATTGTCCCTTCTCCTGAGTAAGCATGTGTGCTTTAAGTGTTATTCACATATTGTCAGTCCAAAAGAGAATTTGTTGACAATTTTTAGCAGCAGTTTTATTTTTTCTGAGAAAATGGATTTTAATACCAGAAACTATGACAAGATCTTCCTTGTAATGGTGGAGTGGTGAGGCACTCAACAGAAAATTTTGTAGTACACTTGCAAGTGTGTGTGTGTACATGTGAGGCAATGAAGATTTTAAAAAGCCATATTGTGCAAAATAAGAGTATTAGACTATTCATTATAGAGATAATATTTTAAGGATGAGAATAATACTTTGTTGTACATTGGAATGTATAAAAATGCCCATTATCTTATAACTCTCTCTTATGTGAAGTGCATGTTGCTGCAAGCTCTTCTCTGCAAACTTCGGAACAGCCACTGAATTCCCTGTAGATGGCTCTTGCACAGCTACACCAATCCACAGAACCGGCTAAAACATTTATTCCATTTATCTCAGTTCTTGCAGATCTCCATCAGATTACAGCAAACACCAAAAACTGAGCAAGGTTTATAAAACTTTGGTGGGAAGCCTTTTGGGTAAGAGGCACCCTTCGTACTGAGTTGCTACAGAAATTTTGCTGAGCCTATAGCAAAATAATGAATTCTTCCTCTTTGTGGGAATTATCTTTGGCATTGACCTTTTCTTAATCTTGTGCACCTGTTAGGAACTTTACAACAATGATACTGACTGGCATGTAGAATCTTTCACATTAAGAATTAAACACAATCAGATTGATCCTTGCCTGGTTAGTTTAAAATCATTCTATCTTGCTAAGAGCTTCTGCCATCCCTCATGAGAAGGGCATCTGATACACCCAGCAATGAGAGATACCAAGTGGAAAAGAACACAAGGGACAGGTAGTGCCCAGTTGAGTTAACACTGGGTTTTTTTATTTTCTGGTTTACCATGCTGGATTGAAAGGATGTGCCTTGCTCCCTGCCATGGCAAAGGCACTCACAGGATCTGTTTCTTATTAGAGCATTGGTCTATTTTTTTCTGCTCTAGGCTTCCTGAGAAGTTATTATGGCTCACACTACCAACAACTACATTTTTAATCACACATGAAATGCATAAAGCTGTTGCACTGTTGTGAAAGGCAGTGCTGTCTTGATGGCTTAGACCACATGCTTTCTGGGCAGATGATGTAAGAGCAACAGGATACACTGTGATGAATAAACTTGCTCCTTTTAGTCTACCAGTTCTGAATGCGCTTCAAGATATCATGTTAAAAAACACAGCAGCACCTTCATCATTCAACAATGAACAGTCAGCCATGGCCTCTTTTGATGATTTCATCTGTATAACTTAGTCTCCCTTCTGGTATCCTTCAGTTTGCTCTTAATGACAATGGGGACCTTGTCAGAACATTAAGGATTGATTAGCTAACACAGCATATTTTATTCTTATCGTTTTATTTCCATTGTTTGTATGCTGCTATTTCATATGATAGTTAAGGGTTGCTTTTTCTGACAACTCAAGTTATTAATCTCCCTCCAACAGCTCTTCCTGTGCAAGGAATAGTAATTTCCTTTTCACTGGAACACCCTAGGAAACGGCATTTTATGGCAAAAAATAGCCCCTGGATTTCAGTTGAAAAAAAAAAAAGAAAACTGTATTTCTTTGCATACCCACTTCATCATGCATTTATTTCTCATTTTCAAAGTGATCAGGGTCAGTATCATGAAACTTTGAAACATGGAAATTTACTACCTTACAGATGTGACAAGCAACCACTTAATTTCTTAGCATAATTTTGAAAACATAGACACACAAAAGTGTTGCTAATACCATCTGATTGACAGGCAGTTTTCAAAATCACTTCAATGCCAGAAGAGAATGGATCATCTTGTGGCCACAGCCAAGTCTCAGCTCTTCATGGAATACTTTAGGTTTGGAAAAGACCTGTAAGACTATCGAGTCCAAGTGTTTCCACACTTACCTCTCCCCTTCTCTAAGCTAAAATATATACCTATTTATATCTCATCTGGTGTCTCCCTCTGTAAAAAGCTACTTCAAGTCATTACATGGCAATATATTTAAAGAACTTGTTCCTTAAAGCTGTAAAGTAAAGCAAGTGTCTAATTAAAATAGCTATGGACTGCATAGTGAGCTATTCAGTATATAATTGTTACAGGTGTTGAAATCTAGCAAGTTCAAAGAATAAATTTTGCCACAGAACTTTGGAATTTCAAGCTGAGACTCACATTCTGTTTGGCAATCTGACAAAAATTGAACTTCGCTTGGATTTGGATGAAAATTTGATGAAAATTTACTTTGCTTTCATACTTGGTTTCTTTTAGAAAAAAACTGTTGTTGATCCTGTTGTGGAGGAAGCTAAAGTCCTTATCCACTGGAAAAAAGCAGTTTGATAATTTAACTGAGTTGCTAACATTAACTACATCAAACCCTAAAAATTTAATTATGGTGTTCTTAGTCTAAGATTAAGTTGTAGTTTGTTTAGCTAAATGATTAAGGAAATATGCTTTCAAGGAAAATTAACACTTGTTATAATAAACACATCTTTCTTCAGTCCTTAAATAAGGAACAGAACAGTAAAGCTATCAAAGGAATATTTTAACACATTGCCTTTCCTAAACAATTTGGGCTTAGCAAATCAGCATTTGTTTCAACAGTTGCAATCCTGATATACATTGACCACTGTCACATTGCAGTTTGCAGTCTTGATGAATAACTTCCCTTTCTCCTTCATCTATCTTATTTGTGACTACACACAAATAATCATTAGATTGGCAAACTGTGTTGCAAATGGAAGGTAAATACTAGTAGGCCAATCACCACCATAGGCACCATCGTTCTAGTAAGAAAACAACTTCCATTTGTTATTTATTGACTATATTCAGTTGACATTCTGCTTGTTGTTTTGAAGTTTACAGAGAGAAGTTTGTAGAAGTTTGTAGAGAGAGGTGACAACATTTTAGGCCAATTGATGATAGAATTTTCTTTGAAAAAAAATACCAAATCAACACAGAAAGTGAAAATGGACATTTACCCTCTGTACTTTCAATGCTCTAAATGTCTATCTCTTTTAAGATTTATTTATGTAATTTTATTTTAGCCTCTGTCCATGGACATGGCTCACATATTGAAATAAAATTGCTAAACCCAAAGTATTTCAGTGCCATCAGAAAGCACTTAAGAACTACTCAATCAATTCCACATTTGACTGCAACTTGTTAATGAGTTACAAATTATTTCCTTGAAAACAGAAATAAAAATCAGACTAGTAATTTATTATTCCCAGTGTTTATCTGAAAATTTCCAGTGTCTTCATTCAATAGATTGATCAGACTGGTATTCCAAACTCCGCAGTTCAGAATCTGATTTGCAAGTCACTGCCAAATTTATAACGTTACCTACTTCTGAGAAAATTCTTAGGCTGTGATCTTTCCTACTTACATTATCAAATGCTAGTTGGGATTAACTGCGCTTTGTGGCACATTTCTTCAATGTCCAGGGCATAATCAGTTCTAATGAAAAGAAACCAATTTCTATTCCCATTTTGACCGATGTTTTGGCTTTGCATTGGGCATGATTTATGGATGAGAGGAATCAAAGCAATGGCTACCAAAATGATTTGGCAAATCACAAACCATTGGCCTGAGAGGAGATTAAAGAAAGAATTTGATGTGTTACTTTGTAATCAAAGACTAAAATGGAATCTGATTAGGTACTTGAATTCCAAAAGCCCTTACCAGAAAGGGATTATTGGTTAAACCACATAAGTGCAAAGGTGTATGAACTGGTTATAAATAAAACTAGTCTGGAAATAAGAATGGAATTTCAGAGATGAGCCATTCTGGAGTGGTGTTTGAAATAAGGACCACAAGTCAAAAAATGTTAATGCTAGCAACTCACAAATGTATAAGCGGGATTTGATGACAGGATAGAAGGGATTCTGCTGTTGAAAGTTAAAACTTGTGATTTTTATCTTTAGATGGTTAATTTCTTGTATCTGTAACAGAGGCTTGAAAGGAGACTGCATTTCCATATATCTTTTTTGCACCATATTTTAAATACTTTAATCCTGCCAGCTGTTTACCTGCAGGGCCCAGATTTACATTTGCCCTCAGTGCGTAATTTGGCTTTTGGGGAATGAAGGTAGACAGGGTTACTTTCCTTTGAAGCATCAGAAAATGGCCACAGAAAGTGATGGGATATGGGGGCAGAACTTACTCATATTTTCATGATACTGCAAAAAAACTTACTTGCTTCTGTTCAATTGCTTAAGAGGACCTTGATTGTCAGACTTGTAGCCACAGAGATTCCTGTCACCAAATTCAGTGTATCTGTAATACAGTTTACAGTCTTTTCTGTTTTCTGCCTTTCTACATGGGGTTAGGCAGTGCTTAATTTCTAGAATCCACTAGGCAGTTTCTTTTCACAAGTGTCCTATTGCCAAGACCATGGTTGGGAAAATGCTGATGTGTTTAATTTTTTTGTATTTTTGGAGACAGCAGTGGAATATCTCTCTATGGTTGGCTGTGATTTATTCCAGGTCCCTCAAAGACCTATGTTTCTTAGCGTTTAAGTTCACCAAACAGTTGTTGAACCTCTGTGACTAATTGGAAAATGTCTGGTGCCCTAAGCACATTAGACACAGGGAACTGCTCCATATGTCCTCCACCTGTGCAGTTTGCAGTGGAGATGTGATTTTTTTTTTAAATGTAGGCAATCTATGCTTTTGTCTAAAATCTCCTAGACCTTCACCAATTCATCAGCTAATAAGAGTAAGTTCTAGCATTTGGGGATGCAGGAATCCCTATCACTTCATCTGGGTTTCCATTCTAACTCCATGATGTAGGTATGTTGGCAACACAGCAGGATTTGGTCTTTGGAGAATGATGCTGAAAATGTGATGTTAGAGCCAGAGCTTTCTAAGACAGATGTGATAAAAAGCATCTCTGCAACTTACCTGTCATTTTTTGGTACCATTCTGAAAGCAATGTAAGGGACTGGACAACCTATAGTAGAGACCTTGCTCAGCTTTGTAAGATGTCCTCCTATCCTTAGTCTTGACACTTGGAGACTACAGACCACTTCTTTTATGGCTTTCAGATGTATAAAGTCAACCTCTAGTTCTGCATTAGATTTGTGATGAGTGAGCCATTTTTTGGAGGAAGAACAGTAACTTCAACTAACACAGTTCATGGGTTAGTTCAGAATATATGTATCTTTATTTGTTATTGAGTGAGTAGCAGCTACTTGAAATTACAGCTTAGTTGTGGATAAAATGGGATGGGATGCAGAGAGAATACCCAATGCTGGTCAACAGTATGCAGACATCAAACCAGTTGGATGCCCTCAGGGAAACATTTGAACATAAGCTTATTGGATTAAAGCAGCATTTCAGTCTTTATTTAGCTAGATAGTAAGCATCTCTTCGTATCACTGGATTAGCATCTGCAAGGTACCAACAGTGAAATACATAAACACTCGCTCAAAGATCACACTGTTCCTTCTTCTATGACTGTTTTGTAACACCTATTTGTGCAGTAGATCTTCATCTGTTGCACATATGCCATAAATTCACAGTCAGAATATTTAATCCTGAGCTATTAGATGGTCTTCAGCGGAGTCCCAGATACTTCCTTCACTTATAAATGTTATAAACTTTGTAATAGCAGAGTACTGCATACATGTATACAATACAATGAACAGTTAATTTGTGGAAATTGAAACAAGAGAGAAAAGGTATAATATATTTTACTTTTGGACATAGCTTCATTGGCAGAAGGTAATTACTTGGTGTCTGAAGATTAAAGTACCACTTTATCAAAATAAGCATACAACCCAGACTTGTCCCGCAGGGAGTAGCATTTCATAAATACATAAACAGGTGGAATAGTGCATACTCCAAAGATGGGAATATTTCCAAAAGAAGTTGCAGAAGCTTTTATGAAGTAAATCTTTATCTGACTGGGGAGAAGGTTCTCATTTTGCTATCTGTTAATGTACAGTAGGTGAGTTAGCAATCCACACGGATTCATTTTGGGAGAAAATCCGCAGCACTGCTTGCAAAATGGTTTGTTCTTTCACTCTTTCAACAAAGCCAGTCACCTCAACCAGGCTGGGGATGTTTTAGTAAGATGCAAGTCATTGTAGAGTGTTCTAACCATAAAATGGTTTGGGTTGGGATGGACCTTAAAGCTCACCCAGTTGCAGCCCTGTTGGTACACCTTTCACTAGACCAGGTGGCTCAAAGCCCAGTCCCGTTTGGTCTCAAATACCTCCAGAGATGGGTCATCTACAACCTCTCTGGGCAACCTGTTCCAATGCCTCAGCACTCTCACAGTAATTTCCTCCTAATATCCAATCTAAATTTACCCTCTGTCAGTTTGAAGGCATTTCTCCTTGTCCAAACACTACGTGCCCTTGTGAAAAGTCTCTCACTAGCTCTCTTTTAGGCTCCCTTTAGGTACTGAGAGGCTGCTCTAAGGTCTCCCTGAAGCCTTCTCTTCTCCAGACTGAACAGCCACAACTCTCTCAGCCTGTTTTTCTCACAGGAGAAATGAAGACTTTTTTTATAGTAATGAAGTTACTGACATGGAAAGCTACAACTACTTGAAGGAGAAATTTTATTTTGGGAGTAAGGTAAGGTGGACTTCTATTGGTTTTCAAGCAGAATTAAAAATCTCATCAAGTCTCCTATATTCATAAAGAGAGTTTAAGAAACAAAAGGAGTCAAACCCAGTCCTTGTTCATCATACCTGTGATGCTTGAAATGAAGGCCTCAGTAACTCCGGAGCGCATACAAAGTAATTTTTTTTGGAGAATGTAAGAAGCTCGATGAATTGTTGCTAAGTTAAGCACAAAAAAACCCCTTGCTCAGACTCCCCAGGTCTCAGGGAAATTGCAGGAGAGCTTATCTGGATGAACATAAGATTGCAAATGCTTTTTATCAGCATCACTGCAGGTGAAAGTTGTGAGAACAGCCTTACATATACTGCAACAGGATCGTTCCACCAGATACGCTAGAATGCTAGGATGCCAGGGCAGAAATTCTTGCACATAACAAAGGTAAAATCTGGTTTCAAGAGAAATGGATGTGCCCAATGTGACATGACAAAGCATTCCCAGATTCAGGGTTATTATCGCTCAGGGATTTCTCTAAAATTGAAGTAAGTTCTACTGATTCCTGTTGATGGTCTGAAAGCCAAAGTTTGCAAATTCTGTATTAGAAACTGGATTTCTTTTTCATTCTAAGCCAAAATTTGGCAGAGAATTGTGAGGCAGCACATTTTTTCTGTGATCTGGCAAGGAAGATACTCAAAGTTAATTAGAAGTGGGTGGGGAAATATTATCCCTGAGGACCTTGCCTGGAAATAAAACCTGGAGCTTTTGAAGTTCCTTGCAAAGAAAAACAGAAAAAGAGCAAGAGAAATAAACTAGAGCAAGTAACAGTCACAGCAGCTACTTAGGAGACATAAGATTTGGACTTAAGTTCTGGCTCCAAATCAGACATTTGGGCCTGGGCCATTTCTATATGAGTTGAGTATCCTAGAACTATCTGGGATCCTTGCTTCAGTGACTGTTTTGGAGAAGTCCTATTTTGTGCAGACAAGTGGGTATTAGTTGGGTCAGGAAAAAAGAGAGGAATTCCTTAGCCTAACAGTTAGGGAATTCACCTAGGATGTAGCAGCAGCACATGCCACACCCTTGACTGCACTTTCTCAGACCTTGTACTTTTCCTGCTACTGGCTACTCTCATGGAAGTTCAGTGGTTTTGATCTGAAACCATGCCCGAGCTGCAAAATATTTCAAAACTAATGTTTACTTCAGCCGGAATTTTCCCACAAATCACAATGATTTCAACAACTCAACATTTCCCAATATTACTTAATTTTTTGCAGGATATGTCCAAGCTGCCAAGATTCAGAGAACTTTCTATGTTGCTGACAACTTAAACAGCAGGACTATAATAGGTAAAGACAAAAAAAAAATCAAAATGAAGCCTAAAAATAAAATCTTTTTGAGTTCGCCTGCTACTAGATTAGTAATACACTACAGATAAAAAGAGTTAAGCACCTAGATACAACTAGCAATTCTAATCACAGATGAGACAGTTGGCTATACTCTGCCATTTTATGCCCTCAGGAGATGGTGAAGGTCATTTAAGTGCACAGATGTGGGATGCTGAGCCTACTGGCCAAAAAAGAAATTCCAAACTCCAGAAAGCGTAGCACCAGGACGGAGCACACATAACCACATCACTCACAGACTGACTGTGAATCTTTAAGGCAATGCCTATGGAAAAGAATAAAAGGCGCAACAGGCGCCAGTAAGAACTGGATTTTTGTTTCTGTGACACCATTTGTTTTCTATTATGGATATTTGCGTCTTAGGTTAACATTCCTCTGAGATAAGACCTCCTACCTGATAACATTCATCCCCAGGCCAGGCCACGGATCTATGTCCCTGGCACCATAGAACTGTTTTTGTCTGGAATCCAAAATACTTCCAAGAACCACATCACTTCATGTTTGTTTTTTTGTACAGAGAACTGGTCAGAAAAATTGTCCAGAAAGAGAAAAATGAATCGTGATCCTGGAAAGAGACCCTTAGCACGTAAGAAAGACCATATGGAAATGATCAAAGTTGAGGAAAAACAAAAAGCTGCTTTCCACCTGCAAAACAGAATTGTCTGAAGATAGTGAAATGGGAATGCTTTGAAGATAAGCCATCACGTAGTGTGGGAAAAGGAGGCAAGAAGTGAAACCTGGTATTGAGACAATTTCCTAAGGTGCACTCTGTGATTGGTGGGTGGTGGAGCCAGGTGCTGATTATTTTCCATCCTGTTCTAACATGTAAAATTCAGCAAAAGAAGTGGTAGTTGTATTTGTTTCCCGCTTTTCCTCATAACCTGCTTTCCAGTGTATAGAAAGCAGGCAGAGGGGAATCTAAAGAGTATCTCAGCTCTTTCTTTCAAAATATTTCAGGTAGTAAAGTAAGTCATCTGCCCCTCCTGAAATGAAATTCCTGTATTATCTTCCATGGTCTTCTGCATCTCTTCAGGAAAATAAAAGTTTAATTTCAAACACAGGGTCTGCAATTTCTCTCTCCTGTGCTTCTTAATCCAAAGTTAGGTACTGATGTGAAGTGAGGATGGTATTTTTGAGGTCACATCAAGAGAACTGAGTATACGTAACTCTCTCCACTTCTCTGTTGCTCTCACTTGTAGCATCTGTATCTCCTTCAGAAAGCATATGGAATCTTGAGACATAGATATGACTTTGATACTGAACCAAACTACTAGTCTGGAGGGGAAAAAAAGGCAAAAAAGTGCATTTCTTACCCATTCTTTGTAACAGTAATGGATGCTTCAGCCATCATTTCTAAAGCAGGAAGGATAAAAAACCTGAAGGAACTTGAGCTAATACAGAAAAAAAAAATGTACGTAATTGAATCTTAAGATGTGCAAAGCAAAGAGCTTCTGACACAGAGATACAAATCCAACAGTTTCATCACCACACAGATGATATTTAATTCATCAGAAATTAATTATCTCTCAGACATGAAGAGTGGTATTGATGATTGAACTTCAGGTGTTTACAGTGCAGACAGCAGTTGTTTAACTGGTCTCTGTTTACAGTCACATAAGTGGTTGTAGGAACATGAGGTGGTTATGGTGGCTCTGTCTAGCCCAGGTCCGGTTTCTGAAGGGGAGCAGATGTAGACAGCTGTCTAGCTTTGTAGGGATGCCTGCTAGCCATGTTCCCTTGCTTACTCCAACAGCCGTCAGCCATTTGTGTTGAAGGTGGCTGCTATGTGTTTAATAATCCTTAGGATATTTTTTCCTCCAAAAACTTGTTTAGTTTCTCTTTTGAGATATGTACTTTTAGCATTCATTCACATCACACCCATGGCAATAGAAAAAGAAGGTATTTCCAAAGTTCTGTGCATCTCACCTCCTCAGATTTCTGCACTGGCTAAATTAACCAAAATCCATCAGCTACTAAAGGAATCCAGTTTAAGTGCAGATTTCCCCATTGGGGATAGGTGGGTTAGTCTCACATTACCTCATTTTAAAATAGATACTGTAAGATGCTGCCTTTTGCAGTTTTACTCAAAGTTACAGTGATGGGCTGCAACAAAGTTGTTTTCAACTTACCATTATATTTAAAACTTGGATTATATTCACAATGCAGGTTTTTCTTTTTTATAGCCTGGTTATTTAAAATAATTTTGTTTAAATCATTTTACTTACATAGTTATTACACCTGTGCAAGTACAGCCTGTGGATTCTAGTTACTGTGTATTCTCAGTGCTGTGGTTCTGTACTCCCTGTTGAGGCAAATATACCTCCAAAGTTCTGTTTTATGCACATACTGCAAAGAGCAGTTGCAGATTAAGGATCATGAAAATGGAAATTAAAAAATACTTATTTAATAGCTTATTCACAATGTCTCTCTGAAGTTCCTTTGTCTGTTATAAATGAGATTTTATGTCTGTTCTAGTAACTGGGTATTCTATATACCTGAAGGCTATACATTAGGGTGTTGACTGGTAAAGGAACTTTGCTATCCATACCCTAACAGTAAACTGAAAGCTTGTCTTGTGAGAAAGAGAAAATAAACTATCAAAAAGCTAAAACCTGAATGACCCGTGCAAGAGAATAATGAATAAGACACTGTGCAATGTAGAGGACACTGTAACTTTTACCCAGACATGTGTTACTCAAAAGTATTTTTTCAAGCATTGTGCAGACATCCCAAGTGAAGCAATAAAAGTGGTCAGGTGGGGGAAAGGGTAAGAAAGCAAAAATAAATTTCAATTATAAGCAGCTTTTAATTTTGACAAAACACCTATTTGACAACAACAGTGGATCACATGTAAACAAAAACAGTGACCCATCCAAGAACTGATCAAAAAAGGTGGTATAATATGCAGAGAATTCACTTGGGACTGCTTGCAATAAGCAGTGTGTCCTGGTTTTAAATTTACAGTACTTCTCAGTTTGATGTTTTACTTCTCTTAGCTGGTTAAGGAAGGCTTCAATGACAAGCTTGCATTCAATTAGAGAAATCAGCTCAGTAGACTGACTACAACTTTGCATACATATTCCTGTAACAGACAACCAACGCATGCCAAAAGACAACTGCTTTACTTGATAGACATGGTAAGAATTTTCTCATCTTCTCTACCTAATAACAGTGAAATTAAAATATCTTCCAGTATTTATAGGCACAATACCAGAATAAACAGTTTTCTTCACCACTTCTTAGTGGTATCTTTTTAAGAAAAATTCTAGTTAGTTATCCAGTCAAGCCACTGTTTACCAGGATGTTTTAGGAGGTAAGCTGTACACATATCTTCATTTAAATATTTCTAAAGTCTTAAGAGAAAAATTTTGAATCTGTGGCATTTAGTCACATACAGGTATCTGATCACAGAAGATGATGATGGTCAGCAGTAAATTTCCTTCAGCTTCAAAGTGGAAATTGTGGTCCTTTCTTCACTACCAAGGATGTATTTAGTGATCAGAAAACACTGACAAAACAGAATAGCATGCAGTGTTGGAATGCCATACTGGCAATATAGCACAAAGAACAGCCATTCTGTGCCAGATCAGGATATTGACCAGCTTTGGCCATGGCTGATAGTGACTGACAAAGAAAGAACGTAAAATCAGAGATACTCCAAAGATACCTTTTCCCAGCTGTCAAAAGCCTTTAGCTCAGGGATCTCCCTAAACAGGATACTATTTTATATTGAATGCAAACTGTTATTCCATGAATTTCTTATGTGGAATTTGAGCAAGTGCAAAGTTAGTTTTGGTAGTCAAAAAGTTGCCAATGACTTTCAAAATGTGCTATATGAAACTGATTTGTTTTTAAGCTGCACTGTTGTGAGCTTGTTTAGCTATCTCTTTAAGATACAGTGAATAATTACACACTATTCTCTAGATTACCTGTAATTTTAGAGGCCACCCATACTAATCCTCAGTTCCCTCTCCTCCACACTACAGATTTGCTCCTCTAACAAAAGATACATGTCTTTAGGTGTGCTATTGCCTTTTTAGGTAATGTAAGAGACCTTTTTGAAAGCCCTCTGTAAATCCAAATGGGCTACTTGAATTACCCTGTTGCCATAATCACCAACTCCTACAAAGAATGTGAAAATAAGTAAAGTCTAAAATAGCCAAATTGATGATTATTTTTATATCTGTTCACAGCACTATGTATAGAGATCTTGGAGGTGTGGGGAGGAATGACAGAAAACCCACTTAACCAAAAAAACAAAACCCGTCACCTGCTATTCATATGAGAGAATTTTAAGCAAAATGCTTATGCCACAAAATAACAGTTACAGTTTCAAATTTTAATTTCTTCAGGACTCTCACGACTGTGACTTTTGTGTTTATATTCTAATCAACTTGTCCAATAAGGTGTTAATTCACATTTTCTCTGCGGAAAGTGTTCATGACAGGGACCTTTCCACCTTTCCTCATGATGAACGTGAAGAATCACTATTTTACATCCACTGAAATCTACATTCGATTACCATTTCAAAACTATTTGCCCTATTTTTTTTTCTTTTTTTGCTATTAAGTTGCTGCATTCACAATCTTGGGATGTTGGTGATATATTCCAGCATTAATCAAGCACCAATTAAATCTAAATCTCTTTCACATTGTAGGTATGAGAAAAAGGATTTATCAAAGCAAATCACCTTACCAGATATACAAAAACGTACCACACTAAACTGTCTAAAATTATCTTCTTCGGCTATTTCAGGTTTCATTATTTGCACTTTTCTCTTTTTGGAATAACAAAATATGTTGGCGTCCCTAGTAACCATAGTCGGTAACTGTATCTGGCAAAACCAAACTACACAAGTTCCTGGTGTGAAATTACAGGCAAAAGCAGTGCAAATTAGCTTCTCATTTTCTACCACATGACAAAACTTCACAGACATGGGTAGTTAAATTTTGCATTTCATAATATCCATTAATAGTCTGATTTGTTTTATATTATCTAACAAACTGCAAAGTTAAGGAATATTCTTCTAGAAATCTGAAACTGTGCTTTTAGTTTCCTGACAGTCTTTAAGTTCCATTACAGCATCACAATGTTAAGAATTTAAGAATCTCAGGGCCTTTATTATAATAAAATAATTATTAATTCAAATTATGAATGCTGCCAATCTTCAAAATAACTAGGTATCCCGTCATTTTATCACAACAGAACTAAGCAAAACATATCAAAGTACTTGAAGATATGCACTCATATTTTGTAGGGAGTCTTATACTGCAAAGTAGATATTATTATCTGTAGTCAGCAAGAGACCAGGGAAGATTTACTTTCAGCATTTCAATTTCACTGAGCTAAAAGACATGCCAGGAAGACTAGGGCCATTCTGAATTGTCAGAAGACAGCTAAACAGGGTTGATTTCCATTTTGTGTTTCTATGGCTCATCACTGAATTGGTGTGAACAGGCATACATAGAACAGAATTCATTGCCAGGAACTTGGGAGAAAAAGTGTCAGGCAGGTGGAATGCAAATGTAGGGTAAAATAAAGAAACTGCAGTTTATTAGTGAGGTTAAAATTTCAGCAAAATGTTCTTGGTTTTACACAAAAATTACAGTACTGGGAGTGGCCAATCTTTCAAAATTCATGCATGAAAATTTCAAGTGGACAAGAGACATTAAGGGGAAAAAAAAGTACATGCCACATACGTTACAGAGCTGATGGAAATAAAAGTAGTGGCATTTGGGAGGAAAAATATTATGCTGCTGCTTCTTTCTTAGAAGAAGGAACTTTCACCAAGGCTTGACAGAAATAATTCAAAACTCATTATGACATGTAGCTGGCTGAGACAGATAATAAGCCTTTTCAAAAATGTGGCAATTTCGTGGACTGATTTGCTAGAACTGAGAAAAGACTTTGTCCAGCAGTGGAGTTCTGCTTCCAGTACTTCACACAATGTACCTACAGAAGTTCAAGCCTAAACTACTTCAGATCAGCCCATTTTTTGCACAGGGCTTTCCACAGCAATGGAAGCTACAAGATTGTAAAGACAACATCTCAATTCTATACAGCTCAGTGCAAGAATGTAAATGTACATTATTCTGCAATGCTGGCATGCAACTGTCATGTAATTTTTTTAATACTCTTTTGGTTGTTATTTCCAGGTAAGGTGGTAAAAGAGACCTGAGGTCCAAGCAAATTCCCACTGGGTAAAGAACATGTTCTGTTTACTTGGGAGCTTTACACTTTTTCTTTATCCCTGAGTCATTTTGGTACTTCCATAGGTTTCAAGTATTATTCCTATGAAAAGCCTGGATTATTGGATGCAGCACACCTACATCTACCACCAAGATGAATTTCTAATCTCATTCACCATAAATGACCACTTATGGTACTTTGCCTGTTGTGCCCTTTCTTTTGACATACTTGAGATTCAGGAGCAATGTGTCACAATACATGGCAGAGTAGACAGAAATTCACTTGTAAAACCTTCACTTCTGATGGTACTTAACTAAAGACAGGCAGATCATCTTGCAAAATTTCAGTTCCAGCCTACAGTTATAATAATCTGGTAAATTAACAAAAGGGTACAGAAGTTCAATATCTAACAGATATTTTTATCTCTAAAATATATTCCTCTCCAAGCTCTTGCCTTCGGTATCACTTCTAGGGTTTGAAAACTATAGTGACAATAATCCACTCTATTCAATTGTCACCATGGTCATTCTTGAGAAGACCATCAATCAGTATCAAAAAATCCAAGTCCTAGGAAAATGATCAAAAAAGAAGGTCTGAGCTCAAACACAACTTACGGACTTCAAGATGGTATGCATGATACAGAATCATAGTGAACTTATGCATTTAAAACAAAAAAAAACACACAAAAATTTCCCTCCCTTAGAAAGGGAAGGGGATTTATCAAATTCTCCCTTAAGAATTTCCATTATCTTTGCAGAAGAAACAAAATAACCAAGAAACTCTACATGCTCTATGTGAAACTGATTCTAGTTATGATAAGTACAGATTAACAGTTTGCAATTTCATGTACTGGGTGTCCAAAGATAATGTTAGGTATGTAACACTTATCAGCCATTTCCCTAGACTATGTAAGTTAAAAACAAAGCTATGTCTCTGCTGCGTTAGCTATCTGTGGACTTTGCATTCTGACAATCTGATAAATCTTGAAGACCATTAAATTAAGATCTTGCTACTCTTTACTTAGAAAAGACAGAAGGAAAACAAAAAACTGAATGGCTTTTCTTACTACTCTTCTCTCCTTAGTAAGGTAAGTGTATTAAACTTAACTGGAATACAAAAAGATGCAGCAGATTCAGGCCTGTTGAAATTCCAGTTTGGTGCACTTTGGCATTCCTGGAAGACTTCAGGCTCCACTGCACAAGGTAACATTCAAAATTCAACAGAAGATGAATTGGAATAACAGTTTTTGTCTGTGATAAGAAAATAGTGCCTTCATCCAATGGTTGATTACGCTGAAACTGGGTCAAAACCAATGCTATAAATGAATGTTAACCAGCATATAGAGTAGCTGGTTAAAACAAAGAAAAATATATGCTATATATAATAAAATTTGGGCAACACAACAGAGTTTTATGTCTTCTTTTAACTAAATTCAGTGCACAACACTCACACTGTTATTTAGGTCTATGTGGAGAGAGCTGTCTCGACTGTATCTTTTGTGACAGTTGGGATAAAACTCTTGGTTGTACCCTCCCCCAGTTTGTAATTTGTACATTTCACTGATCGTGTGCCAGTATCACAATTTTTTAAGTTAACAAAGCCAACAGCCATAGATATATAGCCAAGGTTTCCAAGTATAAAATTGTAACTTTTTAAAATTAATAATGTCATGTAAGACAAACTGAGCTTAGACGATATATTCTATGTTAAGGCTGAGATGCTATCACACATCTCCTGTTGAGCAACAGGAAACCTCAATGCAGATAAACATGTAACTAGCAATAAAAACCCCAGAACTATAATTATGTAATTAGTATATGCTGATACTGTGTGAGGCACCCAACACTATTCTGACTTCTTCATTTGTGAATATTTAACTGGCTTAGTTTCACTTTTCAGGAACATTACAGAGAAACAACTGCAATCTCAATCCTTTGGACTAAACCTTCCCTATACCCAAACCAAAACCCAGTCCTTTCTATTCCAGTCATGAATACTTCTGGAATAATGACAATATTACTTTGAGTAGAAAGAAGGTTATATCATATACATTTATACAGAATCATCCATCTTCTATACCTATTTATACCCTTCCTTTGCTCTTCAACTGACAAAATTGTCTTGTATAGGAAGAAAAAAAACCCACCAGCTTCTATTGAAAGAATTCATATATGTAAAGCTTATTAAACTTTTTAAACTTCAGAAGCTTAAACAGGATAGTGGATATAAGATTACCATCAAAGATCAACCATAATCTCTAAAGTTGCAGATGATTTCAAACATTCCTTTTGATAGATTCCTAGTACAGCAATTTTTTACAAGTATGAACACTCCAAATCTCCTCTATTTATAGGGAAGTTTGTAACAGGTTCAATTGGAGACATCAAAAACATTTTAAATAGACATCACAAGATGCATCTGCAGTTTAAAGGTCAAATTTATTAGGAGATTAAGAGATGTATTATACATGGACTATAAATATAGCACAGCTGACTTTATTCACAGTCACACAGCCAATGCCAACCTATTTTGTAGACACTCTTGTTCTTTTGTTCCAAGAAAAGTTTGCACCATAAGACTTGGATTTAGGTTTTGGAATCTTCTTCTCTTCAACATCATAACTCCAGCCTGCATGTTACAGGGGTAATGGCAGAAGGAGGCAAGAAAAAAAGAATTATAAATATTCTCAGCATACAATATAGAGCCAATGCAATTTAAGTTTTTTACTTTACTTTTTCTCCACATAGAAATCCACTAATCTATTCCTTTCCACTTGGCAGCAGACAATACTGAAATGCCATAAATGTAACAAAATGCCCATTCTCTCATAATTGCTAAGACTTTACCATTCTATAGTGAAATGGAAAAAAGCTTGACAGTCATCGGTAAAAAACTCAACAGGGAACACTGACTGTCCTGCAAGTTCATGGTTTCACAACTCCACAGCATCACAGAAGCACTGTTGGCATAGGAAATGAAAAAGATAAGAAAACATAGAAGAAAATAGCATGCAGAAGTTCAACCCCAATGGCTGGAAGAGAATGGAGATCTTGTAAAGCTAGAAAAAAAGAGAAGGGTGCGAAGCCCAAAAAAAGAAAAAAAA
>VXBX01000275.1:3523-27798 GCA_013400415.1 Scytalopus superciliaris | reverse complement strand
AAAAAAAAAAAAAAAACAAAGAGCAAAGAAAAAACTTCAACATTAGAAAGGAGTTTAGTACTTAACATTTTTATAAGAACATAAAAAATTAGGAGTAAAAGAAAAGGGAATGAAGTGATAGAAGACAAGTAAATTATGTGATAGTTAAGCAAGAGAAACGCTTAAAAATGTCAGAAAAGAGGAGGTGGAGACATTAGTGTTTATGTAAATCAAAATGCAAATTGGCTGCAGCCTCCAGGTGCCTGGAAAGTTGCCAGGGCAGCACTCAGTATTCCAAAGTTTGGTCTCTTTAGCTGCAATATTTCACTCAAAGTAGAGATACTTGAGTTGAAGCTAGAAGTGGTTAAATATGCAGTTTTAAGTGCTACTCACAAGACAGTACTTTTCTTCCTTAGTTTTAAACCCAAAACTTGAAAGCCCTAACATATTTAACATATATTTAAATTTTGGTATTTCAGGTGCTCATAGAAAATACTCAAGATACACCTACACATCAAAATGCTTTGTAAGATGCACAAGTTGTCATGTCACTGCCTCAATTTTGTGTATTCACAAATGTTACACTAACATTTTCTTCCTGTTTATTAGTCTCAGTGTTAATTTCCAACTTAACTATACTCCATAAGAAATATTGAATAGAGATTTTAAAAACATATTCTTTCCATCTGTGCAAACACTGGCTTTTGTCTCCTGTTCTGATTGAAAATATAAGCTTGAGTAAACAGCCAGAACCAGATCCAGAGACAGACTTCACTATTGCAACATTCAGCATTATAACACCTAACACCAAGGCACTTGGCTGCTGGAATGGAATCTACAGCCCCAAGATATTGCTTCATCTTTTTATACACAAGATGGAGGGACCGAGTATCTCTAGAAGAGATTCACAACTGCCAACAAAATGACTTGGACTGATGCAGTCATCCAAAATGCGTAAGGGTAGTTACATGTAATGACTCCAAATGTCCAGCATATGTGATTATGTGTCATACTTCGGAACAGACTCCTTCAGTCAAGCACCTTGAGTTGCTCATTACAGAGAGCAGAGGTCACTTTTATAAAAATACCACAATGATGGGAGAAGCTATTCCTGCTATCTCTGCCATGCAAGTCAAGTAGACAGAAAGCAGATTTCATTGTTACTGGTAGATCACCCTCACCACTTGACTAAAGGTTACTGTGAGTAGAAAAACTCTCCATTCTTGTTACTTAAGTTGTATGTTTTTCAACCACTGCCTCAGTGATGTCAGACAGCACAAAGAATTTAAGTCAGCAGGCAAAGCTTTTAATTTCATCCAGTTAAAAGTGTTTCTTCTGTGTCTTGAACTCAGACCATCCTCAGCTGTAGCATTTTGGACAGTGTTCTCTCCTATTACTGCAACCAATGCTGTTTTTCCAACATTAGGAAGCATGTTGGATGGGGAAGGCAGAAGCATAGCTCGCCTTATGTTCCTGAAGTTCTTAGGTGAGAAAGAACTTTTAAGTTTACCAATCGTATCAAAATAACCTGCAATATCTAAATTTGCAGAAATTAAACTTAGGGTTCTTAAGAAATTTTGTAATTGGGTGGTTCATATAGGAAGGACAGAGAGGTATCTGTGTTCATAGGCTTAGATGTGTCTCGATAACACCTCAGTTAAGAAGCTAAGTTCCAGTGTAAATGTGTGTCTGAATTTCTAATTTCTTCCTAAAGACAGAACTAAATACTGTAAAAACTGTATTTCCAGCTACATCTGATACTGAAGGTATCACTGCAGAAAATATTGTGCACATATCATATGCATAAATAAAATTAAATAGTAATTTAGGCAAGCTAGTATCTATAGAAAAGTTAATCTCAATTACCGTAAAATGAAGAGTTCAAGCTAAGTGAGTACTGAACTACTAATACTAATATCAAGTCACAACCTTGGTTTAGTTGGTAGAACTTTTTGTAGGTTTCATACACAATGGAGTAATTTCTAACTCAGTGAAGGCCTAAATTTCCTATACTGAACAAATGTATTTTACAATCTGCATTTCAAAAGGACAAAATATAACATCTACAAAGAGACGACATAAGCAGCTCATTATATTATTTTTTTTCCTTACAGGATGAATTTCTCAAGAAATAACATGAACAATACAGAAGCATAAATGAAGCAATACCAAATTCTCCCAAACTTCAAAGTTGTTCATAAAACAATACAAAATACTAATAAAATTGCTCAGGAATTTGCACATCCAAGGCAAATATGTTAACCCTATTAATTTCTCAGTGAATATAATTTATTTTTCAATAAAATTAAGACTATTATCTCCCCCCAAAAATCAATTCAAAGAAGAATAGACAGCTTAAATACTAGCCTTAATAGTCCTGACAATTAAAAAGTGCAAATAAATTGCACATTAAATAGTTTAGTTTCTTGTATGTATAGGTTAATGGACTTACCATCTAACAACACTGCATAATTTGGTCTGACCAAGAAACTTTACTATTTACCCCAGACTAAACATAGTTTAAAGCTGAAGACCACAGGGAAGACTTCTGAAGAAGCTTACCCTTCATGTGCATTATTCTTGGCTTTAATTCAGTGTAATTAAACTTCTCCAAATCCATAAGCACTAATCATCAAGACTAACTCTTTAAGGCAAATGGAATTAATTTAAAAAAGGAAAAAAAAATAAGAGGAGAAAAGAAAAAAAAAATAAAGGGGAAAAAAAAGGCAGCTAAAAATTCATGCCAACACAAAACAGGACTGCTGAATATTCAAAAGGCTGAGATTTTGGATACTGCTTGTGGTGCTATCATTCTGTGAGAAAATACAAGCCTAAATAATTAAGTAAGTTTACAGATACATTCCTTCTGATAACTCATTAGTTTAAAAATATTAAGCAATGATACTGGTTTTTCTACTGTCTTTTTCTCAAATATGAACAATTAAGTGCAAGTGTTCAAACTTCAGTGCTGGGAAGAGTTAGGCATAACATCCTCAATCTACAACTTCCTCATGGGGAACAGAGCAGGAGATGTGCTGAACTCCTCTCCCTGGTGACCAGCAAAAGGATATGAAGCATGGAATGAAGCTGTGTCTGGAGAAATTCAGACTTGACATTAGGCAAAGAGTATTTGCTGAAAGTGCAGCTGATCACCAGAACAGGCTCCCCAGGAAAGTGACCAAGACACCCAGTCTTGTCAGAGTTCAAGGCGCAACTGGACGATGCTCTCAGCCATATGGTTTAGTTTTAGGTAGTCCTGTGAGGAGCAGCGAGTTGGACTTACAAGCTCCTTCTACAACAGATCTACACTGCAACACAGCAAAACTGAAGTCTCACATGCTTACTTGGTAATAATTTAGTTTTAGCTTTTCTGATTATCAAACATTCACAAGGGTTCTGACAGTTTCCCTAAGAGGCTGGAACACTTTTCTGGCAAGTGGAAGGTCTAGATTCAACACCTTCAGTACTCTTAAAATATGCCCCCTTCCTGCTTTCCTCATCCTCATGCAGAACACTACTGCTCTACCAATCCTGTGGTATAGAGGAAAGGTACCTTTTCTGTTGCTAATACTTTGAGATCAAGATTGCCTATGGAAGGATGAATCCCTCATACCCAACACATACAATACGTACCATTTTTTTCAGCAAAGGCAATGGCATCTTCTTTAGTAGAGAAAGTAAGAACCATGTTGGATAAAGGATCGGCTCTGTAAGAAATGAGATGCCAAATTTTAGGCATAGATAATAGAAAATAATTATATCTGTATCTCAAATGTTAGTCAAATGCTCTATTACACAAGTCTGTGCAGTACAGTACCTCACAAACCATTCAAAATCCTTTCATTTTCAATTATTTCCAGGATCAACACTTAGTTTCTGCAGAGTATTGTTTCATTCTTTCAGTCCATTAAACTTCCCTCACAACTATTTGCTAGAATTAATTGGGTTTTTTATGAGACAAACATATCTAACGACTCACTGAGGTTATAGTAAGTGCTCTGCCACAAGATTTTTAATTTTAAAGCTCTTTTTGGAGGCTTAAGGTAATTATGAACATTTCAAAGAGACCAAACGTCTGTAGAGCAGATAGGAGAAAAATAATCTAAAAGAGAAAAGAGCAAAATACCAAAGTGAGCAGAGCAGCAACTAATCAGACTGAACAGCACATAAATTGCTGAAAGTTCTGCTTTGGCTAAGGTCACCTGACCTCCACAAATTATTTCAGTACAGTAAGGAGATCACAGGTCATCACCAAAAAAGAAGCTCTAAAATGCAAACTGCTAGCTAACTAAATACACAATGGTTAGTTTTAGATGACCGACTGTTCTTCAACTGCACTTTTGAAAGGAATCGGGCAGCAAAAAGGTTTTTGAAACAAATTAAAGTCTCAAAACACTAAAATGCCATTTCTATTGCTTTAAAAGCTCAATTTTAGAACAATGACAAAGAATGAATAAAAAAAAAGCGTTCTAAAGAAATGAGAAAACGATATACTAGTTGTAGCAACACAAACACTAGATAAAGCTTCCCTGAGACAACACCTTCTATGAGCCTGGGAGACAACTGGGAAGACAAGACCAAATTGCAACAAACTATTGAAGGAGGCGCCTCTCAACTGTTCTCCCTTTGAAGGTAGAAGGATAAATGAAGAGAAAAAGCAACTGAAGATGCACTGAGCTCTCTACAATAAAGGACAAAACCTGTGATTGGCAGAGTGGGAGGGAAAGAGGGGGGAATCTAGCTTCCAGCAAAGACAACAGTGTAATTTTACCTTATGTTCACATGGAAAAATGGAATTCACTATATATCCAATATATTCCCCAATAAAAAGAAGCAAACAAACAAGAACACAAAAAAACCCAAACCCCAAACAAAAAGAAAAACATCATAAAGGCAAAAATTACATTTTTGCAAGCCACTGTGATAGGCTCTCTTCACGACATTTGAAGATTTCTCTCATAAAGGCAATAAGGAGAATCAGGAACTAAGAATTTGTTCATGATGTGATCAGTGGAGAACGAAGTGCCCAAGTACATTGCAATACTGTGACAACTTTTGCTAATCGTTATTCTCTTCCATTATTTGGTTTGGAAAAATCTTCTCAACACTACTAAGTGGAAACAAAAAGTTTTAAGTCTGAAGTCTAGTGAGGGACCAATGCCTGTTCACTACTGCAAGTTTAGCAAAAACCTTCCAGGACAGGGGCAATTCTGAAATGAGGATTGTGCAGAAATTATTTGTTCTGTTTTCATGTGGAATCGTCTTTGATTCCATCTAAATATATTTCTGATTTCTTCCCATAAAGGATCTATCTATATGAACAAACTGGAGTTCAGGATGTCCAGCAGGATGTCCCAACAGTACCAGTACCAGTGCTGCATGATTTCCTGTGCCTGCCCCAATTGTTTCATCAGACCCTAAAACCTGGGATTCCGTATTTTGTTCTCTTATGAGATCTTGCACAATGGGAACCATGCGCTTTCCATGTTTCTTTGCTTACAACTCTATATTAAAAGGTGTACTCAAGAACTATAGGCATTCTTAATGAAATTACCCCCCATTAAAAAAAAAAAATGCCATGGGTCCATTTTACTTAGATCCACAACTGGATCATTTTCACTGAAAAAAGCCACAGTAATACAATACAACAAATACAATACAAAAAACCCAAACAAGATTTTAACATGACAGAAATATAGCAAAGGTAATATAGTAAGTATATTGAGTTCAGAAGAAAATGGGCTTTAATCTCTAGATTTTAAAGGGCTGTAATCCACTAATCCCATTATATTATTGAAAAGTAAACGGAAACATGTCTAAGAATTGCTCTTTGCAGAAATTAAATCTCAAGAGAAGAAACTCAGGTATTTTTGGGTGTTGAATGCGAACAACAGAGTGTCCACTAATAGTTTTATAAGAATGTTCTAAAAATGAACAGATACAAACTAATTTACGAAACCTTTAACCTAGCAGTCTCAATTCTCAATGGAGCACTTGCTTTTATCTACCTGGAGCTTGCCTACACATGAAAAATTCCTTTCCCTACTCCAAAATAAAAATGCATGTGGAGCTTCCTCAGAATTTTATAAGAAATCAATGTAACCAGAAGACTTGATTTCAGAGTTATTTTTAACTAGTATTTATGATACATTTATTTTATAAATAAAAAAAGGAAAAAAATTCTGTGATTGGATTTAGAATGTCAATAAATCTCAAAAAATGCATACTCAAGTTATTTAATATTTAAGGTTTTAAAGTTTTTTCATAGAATTTTGCATTCTTTGATCGTAAGTGCTAATATGATTGCAGCCAAGTATTTTCAATATACATTGCAGCCTTTCTGAACTTTGAAAAACAATCTCCAGTGGCTGACTTTGGTTTATGTATAATAATTAACGAATATGCCTCAAAGAAGACAGCTTCAAATCAAAATTACAATACTGTCACAGGAATTGCTGGCATAGTCCTCATAGCTTACAGGAATTCTAACTAGACTGTGAAATGTAGATAGTGTATGGATATAAGAAAAAAAGAATTAAAAATTAGATGCATCTAAGTTATACTTACAACTCCAAATTACAGTGTATTTAGCTAAGAGTAGTACTTCCCTGGATTTTTTGTGTATTTAAGAGTTTTTAATACTAATATTAGCCGTATTTAAACAAATAGTGTAACATTTTAAATTGCTGGGGTTTTTTTTAAATTATTTATGACTCGTTTGTTTTAGATCTTCAGGATATTAATAAAACTTCATTAAAAAATACAGAAGTTAAGCACTGTTGAGTTTAAAAGATGCAACTAAGAGCTGAGAATGATTTATTGCTTTAGGTAACTAATAACCTTCTGGCCCTGGTGATGCCACACAGTAACATCACCACAAATGTAATTGTTGAAATTTCTGGTTGTTAACACCTTTTTTAAACTCTTCCAGATGACACTGTGAGCTAGAATCTGCTTTTAAACTTAACAGATCATTAATCATACAACAAAAAACCTCAACCACTTACTGTAGTACTGTAAAAACACAATTAGATTTACAGGTAGAAAGAAGATTTCAAATGTACATGACTAGTAAGAGCTGAATACAGAAGAAAAGTATTTTCAAATTCAGTAAGTACTCACGTAGATGCCCAGCCCATTAAGGGGTTCTCCCAGCGCTCCCTGTTATCAAACTCCATTTTCCATTTCTTTGTATTGTTAACTCCTGACTGCATTGCATTACGTGCTGGAACAAAAATGTGGACTTTTCTGGTTTTGATGTGCTCATCTGGAACACCAGTTAAAGCAGTGATATCCTAAGAAAAACATAATGGAATTTGTCAAAAAATAGTTTACATAAGGGGCTTGTAAAATAATATTCCTTATGTTGTTTACATAATTTCATGCTTTATTTTTAAAGTCACAAAAATAGAAAAAAAATTGTAGAAGAGTACATTATGAGTTCAGTTGAATAAAAGTGAAGCTGGTAGATGTTGAGGCTATCATTCTACTTCCCCTGGCTGAATTTTATTTTGCATGGGTAAGTTAGCTGAACCTGCTCATCTTCCAGCTACACAACAGCTAGTGCCAGAGGAGGGACAGGGCATTTGGCCTCATCCTTCTCCATCCACAGCCACAAAGTCAGGACTGTTTCAACTTCCACCACCCAAAGCAAATGTGGAACCATGTAAACTCTTATTTCTTCCTAAAGAAAACATTACAGCATAGCCTGAAACATTGGCAAATTCCACAATTTTACATTACCATTAGGACCCTAAACTAAACTTCATGTGAACAGGACTATTCACCAAAATACTAGTCAGCCAAGTATGCACTGCAGCGTAAGTGTCTTCCCTTGGGCTTAACTCTGTATATAACTAAGAGACACGATCATCCATGCTGACTTAAGAAGCTGTGCTTAGCATGAAGGAAGAAGGAGAAGGTAATATCTTTTGCACAGTATTCTACTGATTGCTTCAGACTGCAGAGCAGGTACTGGAATTCAGCTCTCTTATTTCTCTAGCCATTAGTTATTATGTAACATTGACCCCCCTCTTCATGTTGCAAGCTATGACTATCAGCTTTTCAGAGTTAGTTCTGATGATGTTCAAAACCCAGAGAGAGACATTAGATACTGGTAACATTCTTCAGTATTTTTGTGAAGGACATAAGGATTCAAGAGATTCCAACCTTCACAGAAAAAAAAAAAAAAAAAAGAAAAAATACTTGTAACATTGTATATAGTCAGTAGGAGGATGCCCCCCTCTACTAGAGTGGCATGAGCCTTGTTGAGGGCCTCCCGAACTAAACTTAACAATAGATAAAAATTGAAGGATCACAAAACCAACCTAAAAATATTAACTGACTTTAACAAAGAATAAGATAGGGAAAAACCTCACAAGAATTGCTGTGAAAAATTACCCTCAGCAGCATCTGATATAATTAAAGTGAACATTCTCGCTAAAAACTAAACAGTAATTATATAAAATTAACCTGTCAGTTCATGCTAGTAAAGACTGAAATCAAACATCAAATCCATCTCTAAGGAAGCTAAACTGCTCCTTTTCCTTACTTAAAAGGCCAGTGGGAGCAACTCGGTCTCCCTCCCTGCCCTCCCCTCTCCTTCTCTCTCTTCAGGAACAAGTAGTAACCTGGTGAAAGTCCAGGAAAGTGCAGCAAAACCTTGGGCATATTGAACTCATCTTGGCAGTATTGCCATAACTTGAATGAAAAGGCAAACAAGTTTAAATAAAACACTGTGACTTTACATAACTGTACCTACTAACTTTATGGAATTTTGTTTTGTGGCAAACTTAAAACTTCTTGATGAGATCACCTGACCATCCTCTGAACGTGGCAGTTCTCAGTTTCCATTTTACATCAGGAAACAAATTTTGGGAAATCAGTCTCTCACAGCTACAAAAGGGGACCAAGTACTGGACTTTTATTTGCAAATAGAACAGTAGGGGCAACAAAAAAGCATGCAGACTAGTTTTCCAACTTCTGACATTTCTACCCAGACTACCATAAGAAACTGTCAAAATATCTTAATAATTCCATTAGAAATACTATCATTAGAATCAAGTCATGCTTATTTTTAATGCAAGTCCAGCAGTAATATGAAAGAGCAGTACTACCAGCCACTGCAATGTTGCAACACATATCTGCCAGCCTGGCATTTCTTACTGCTGAAGCTTAAACCACAGTTCTAGAAGGAATTTGCTTAAAAGTTTTCTGATTTGAATTGGCAAAGTGTTTTGTTTAACAAAAAGGGCGTTTTACCCGCAATAAAATTTGGTGGAGATTCAATGTTTCAGCTTGACTATGTACAGGAATAGGCTAAAATATTAGCATTTATTTCTGTATTGAACAAGACTACTGAGAAAATGCAGTAATATTCACAAAACATTTCTTTTTCCCCTCTCAAACAATAATGCAGTAATATTCACAAAACACTTCTTTTTCACCTCTCAAACAATCTGCTACATGTAAAAATTCTGGGGTTGTTATCATAAAATATCTTCAGATATGCAAACTTCAATATAGCTCAAAATTATTTTTTTCCTTTACTATTATTATTCTCAGAAATTCTTAAGTCCATTATTAATTTTATGCTTGAGATTTAGACGTTTTTGAATTCTTCCAGAATTACCTGGAACTATTAAAGTAAGATGCTCTGTTAAATAACATTATGGACAAATGCAATTTCCTCTTTTGAAGCCTTCACACCAGAGAATCATAAAAGTACTACATAGTAGTGCATACAGAACACAATCTAAAAAGACATCTAAAACCAGCAAATGCTGTATTTATGAGGTAACCATAGTAAAGAAATGCCTAGACATGCTCATCTGGATGAAACGAAAACCAAAACCCCAAACAAACTCTTCAAGCCATGTTTTCTTGGGCATTTCGCTGGTTTCAAATCAAGGTTATTTCACTAATAATATAGGATTCATCCCATAAAGATGTTTTCAAAATGAAAATTAAAGCCTGCTTGCTTTCCAAAACTAAAATATCTACATAGTGTTGCTAGCTCTCCATACTTAGATTCATTATAGCCAGAGTTTCCATGCCTTCTGGGAATCTAGCAATCATTTATTGATATCTTCCCCATTTTAAAAGCTGGCAATTGAACAGACAGTTGTTAGGACAATGAGTTTCTGGTTGCTGAAGCCCAAGTTGTCCTGACATAAAATCACTGGTTTTGCTTGCCATAGATATGTAAGGTACTGTAGCATAGCTGAGCTGTTGCCAAAGATATGGAATAAAAAGGCTTGGCATCTATCACATACTTGACACCTAAAGAGCACAGAAGCTCTAAAATTCCTATTCCCTGTAGGCGCACTCTTAGTCTAGACAAACTGATTTCTCACACTTTTAAAATGCATTACAACACTCTATTGTGATCATTTCATCCACACAGCTCCAGCTAGTGACAGAAGAACCTGTCCTTTAACCGACATTTCAATGGGCTAAAGCTCCCGCTCCAAGATGCCATTAAAACAATATAATACTTGAAAAGAACTNACTTCAGATTTGAACTGTATTTTACTTTACTAAAAAGCAGCAATCCTGGTTCACGTTTTTACAACAGGCTACCATCTAAAAGATGCACTCTGACATTCTAGTTTTCTTAATACAAATACATGTATATATAAAGGGGGCTTTATTTTAATAGCAAACTGGGGTTTTTTTGCAATTCAAGAAAATTTAAATAACTTATTTTGAGCCATTTTATCTCTTTTTGGAATAAGCTGAATGGGACAGGTTTTTTTTAAACAGCAGAAGTCACACAAAATTGCTTACAAAGGTTTGTGTTTATTATAACTTATGCCATTTAAGAATATTTGTCATGGTGAAAAGCCTGCTAAAGCTGATCTGGAAAGGATAATGAGAAATTAGAAAAGTGCTGTACAGCAGAGAGAAAAACTGATTCACAGAGGCAGTGTCAATGAAAGCACTATTCAGCCTGAAGATGACTTTTAAAGGAAATGAGAATTTCCTTCTTTTAAGTACTCCACTAATAGTGCAAATTCCAAAGGGGACAAGAAATGGAACTCTCTAATTAATAGGAAAGAGACAAAATGCTTGAAAGTATCTGTGAAAACAAGTGTTTTTGAATAGATGGGTCAGGTGTGCATAAAGGTGTCATGATTCTTCTATGGCATTTCTTTTACCACATAGTCAGAAACTGTACATAACCACTATTAACTATCTACAGTTTAGCACTCCCTCTTCTTTTTTTTTTTTTTTTTTTATAAAAGAAAAAAAAAAAAAACAAAAGGANNNNTGACATAAAATCACTGGTTTTGCTTGCCATAGATATGTAAGGTACTGTAGCATAGCTGAGCTGTTGCCAAAGATATGGAATAAAAAGGCTTGGCATCTATCACATACTTGACACCTAAAGAGCACAGAAGCTCTAAAATTCCTATTCCCTGTAGGCGCACTCTTAGTCTAGACAAACTGATTTCTCACACTTTTAAAATGCATTACAACACTCTATTGTGATCATTTCATCCACACAGCTCCAGCTAGTGACAGAAGAACCTGTCCTTTAACCGACATTTCAATGGGCTAAAGCTCCCGCTCCAAGATGCCATTAAAACAATATAATACTTGAAAAGAACTTATGCTGCACTGGGTTGAACTCTTTACTGGGTCTTCAGTGCTTTGTTCTGAGTTCAAGTTCTCATTGAAACTACCTGTGAACCAACTTTCCCAAAACAAAGATATTTTTGACAGCTGGTTTCACATTACTATCTTTTTGCTTTAAGTGTTCCTTAATGAATTTTGCTGTATTAACATATTAAGATATTAGAGAGGTGTTCAGCATTCAAAATCTTAAGTCTATTAGATGACAACATAAAAGACTTCAGATTTGAACTGTATTTTACTTTACTAAAAAGCAGCAATCCTGGTTCACGTTTTTACAACAGGCTACCATCTAAAAGATGCACTCTGACATTCTAGTTTTCTTAATACAAATACATGTATATATAAAGGGGGCTTTATTTTAATAGCAAACTGGGGTTTTTTTGCAATTCAAGAAAATTTAAATAACTTATTTTGAGCCATTTTATCTCTTTTTGGAATAAGCTGAATGGGACAGGTTTTTTTTAAACAGCAGAAGTCACACAAAATTGCTTACAAAGGTTTGTGTTTATTATAACTTATGCCATTTAAGAATATTTGTCATGGTGAAAAGCCTGCTAAAGCTGATCTGGAAAGGATAATGAGAAATTAGAAAAGTGCTGTACAGCAGAGAGAAAAACTGATTNACCTTCTTCAGTTTAGCCCTCCCTTTTTTTTTTTTTTTTTTTTTTTAATAAAGGAAACAGAGAACAAGCAATGGGAAGTTGATGTCAAAACACAGAAAAACCTCCCAGCAAGCTTCCAGCAACCACCCAGGATTTAGAGCCTTGCTAGCCGCTCTCTTTTCAATACCAGAATTTCACACATTTCAATGACCATTATGACTTCAAAGAATCAAATTTTCATCATTGTCCGTCATCTGCCGGTTGATTTGTATAAAGGAGTTCTTCTGCATGCATTCCAGACAAAGGGGTCCTTACTTTCGTGGCTATATATCAAGTTTAAAAGTTCTGTTTGTGACAGTTGTGTCTGTGGTAAATTAGGGTAACACTGAAGGAGTGCAGCTGCTCTGCAGGAACCTCCTTTTTGGCATCATTTCACTTAAATAAAAACTGAATAATTAGCTTCTGCCTTTATTAAACCACAAAAATGCCACTGGCCTTAGCAATTACTTCCGGTTGCCCCACCTACTTAACCTCATTAGTTTTACACTTGTTAGAATGGAGGGAATGTACTTTTCTGTACTTTACAGGACTTTACAACAGCTTGCTCTCTTCCCCACCTCCAACATGTTTTACTGACTAAGTGCATAAAGTTTTGCTATAAATTCATGTTGCAATTCACTTTATTTAGAAGTTGTTATATCAAAGCACAGAACATCTTGCACAATACCCACAAAATAGCTGCTGTGAAAGGAGTTTTTTATTTAATGTGCTCAGCTGCTCAGACTGTAAGTCAGGATGAGAACATTTATGTTTCTACACTTCAATACAGTATTTTTGAAGGAAATGTAAGAGAACAGAATCTACTATGCAAATTGCAAGTAGAAAAATGGAGCAGAATGAACTAAATGTGGTCAGACAACATTTATCTAACAGCTACAGACAAAACAAGGGGAAAAAGCATATTTGCCCTTAGGAGACTGTATCACAGAATAGTTTTCTTTCAGGCTTCACAATCATTTTGCATTATCACAGTAAACTGTTAACAGCATGGTGTTAGCCGTAACTTGTTCTCCCATCTAGCCATCCTGCAGAATGATTAAAGAAATTGAAAAAAAGCAGTGAGAGAACCAAATTTTTACAAAAACACTCAAACACTGTAAAGAGGAAACAGAATGGGGATAATAACAAGGATTTTGTGAAAGCTTTCATTTAAAGAAAACCTCTTTCCATAGGCAGTTTTGTAAAAAACTAAGAAAACTGAAAATTGAGAGAAGAGGGTCTAACAGAAACAGAAACTGTCACATTACTGAAATCAACCTAATTAGACTATAATACTTTTAGATTGCTGGTTGCCATTATGCAGAGGACGTGTCAGCACCCGAAACAGTCCAGTGTTTGCAAGTGCTGCTAGCTTCAGCAAACTCTATTAATCAGTTTGTACATCAGCTGAGGAGATACTACTCTAACAGACAGGATGGCTGAATATTCACTGCTGTTGCAAAAACTCCTTGAGAACTTCCCTGTTGCCCTGCTGCAAAGGCTCACTCCACTTTCACAGTATTTTATACACCTAATATTATTCCATGCTAGCTTGCATGAGATACTACAAATATAATGGCAGAAAACATTCCAACAGCAGTAAACCAATGTCACTTGGATTTGCTGAGAGAAAACACAATGAAAGAGCAAACAGAAACAACAACTGGACTTCTAAAAATCCCAGTTGCTCTCTACCAACCGGAACATGACTTCACCCTAGTAAGTAGAAAAATTCCTCCTTGGCAGCCCTTCTTTCATGTCTTTAAGAGGCGTTACTTAAACTCTGCATTACATCCCCAAATTTTGATTTGACATTTGTCTCCTACAAAAGTCATAGAAATAAGGTATTTATAAAAGTGATTAATGACAAGTTGTGGCAAAAGCTTCTGAATTGTGTGTTCGTTAGCGTAAACTACACCACTAAAAACAAAAAGTTCAGATTTTGTACCTCTCAGTACTCTGACAAGCCTTAAAACAGAGAGCCATTTTTCTTGATGCACATGCAAAAATACCCATTATTTAGCCTGCATTCTGACAGAAAAGTAAATGACATTTTAGAAATTTAAGAATGAAACATTCAAAACACGTAAGTCCCACTTTCAGCATGGATAACTATTTCATGTTGAGTATAATTTTTCTGTCAAGAAACAATCAAATGCAACAAACTTTCAAATCAAGGAAGAGGCAGTCTTAGTTTGCCTGCATTTAGAAAAACAAAGAGGATAACCAAGCAACTGAAACAATCTGATTTCTTTTACAATAACTTACAGTTAGGGCAACACTTCACTGCTTTACTACCATAAGTAACTGTTCCTACAGACACTGTTTCTCAATTGGAAAACAAAAAAGGCAGAAAAGAGCTTTAAAGGAAAACATACAGAAGTATTTGCAGCTAGAGCCTACCTACAATAGAGAGCTTTGTACCAATTCCCCTGATTAGTTCACTTTTGTATGTACTATTAAATAAATGCTGTATTGCAGTTCAATGGTGGTATATTTTTCAAATGTAATTTATTCAGTTTGAAGTTCTGATTATTTATACTATATTCCCAGAATAAGTCAAAATAGCAGACTGTCTTGCAAAGCTAAACATGGTATTTCAGTAATATCCTGATGATATTACTACTGATGATTCACTGCTGATGATTCCTGAGCTTATAGTCTATAAAATGATTAAGGACACCCAAGTCTTAACCGGCAGTTCAGAATGAGGTCTTCGTATCTTAAGTGAAAGTCAAAAATCAGGCTACTCTCATGCACTGGGAAAAATTTCTGTATTTTTTCTGTGTTTCTGTCACCATTTAAATAAAGTCCTTATTTTTACCCTTCATTAAAAGTTATGTGTATTTACAAAATAATCCATAAGCATATGACTTAAGTGAATTTTATAAAGTTACTGTTTTTCAGGAATTCTGTCAGGAACCAGAAAATTAGAAGTTATTACCTGCTTTATGCCCATTGGAAAACCTTACAAAGCATCCTTTAAGGTACCAATTAAAAAGATTTCCAAATAAGGCCCAGCTAGAGTTTCCAAATTTGAGTACCACTTTTTCAGTGTCTCTGGCCATTGGAGGGAAAGGGGTACAATCAATGTTAAATATGTAGCTGAGGTGCATTCTCTCAAACCTCCCTTATCTATTCAAGCTGCAAAACACCCAAGGGAGCAAACACTTAGAGCCTGGCAGTGAACCGGGACACTGCTTACATACAGGCAGTGGAATTTCTCCTGTGAAACAGGAACACCTTGGCCAATTCCTAATCTAATTCAGAGATCAAATAAGGTCTGAGCTGTTGAGTACAAATTCGGATGTACAGCAAAGTCTTAAGAATCGACAGGCCTAGTAAGATTTCCTGTGATGAAGTCATAAGACAGATTATCTCTACAGAGTATGAAACATTAGTTGTGAATTCAGTTTTAACTAGCTAACAACATCCCTATGTTGGCAGCTAGAGCAAAGAATACTAAAGCTTAAATTCCATTATCACACATTCTAGTGTTCTTTTCCTTTCACCTCACAACTTCCGATTAATTAATTCCCTACTGAATGGTAGCTAAGAAACAGCATTTAACTTTAAGGGTTAAAATTTAACAAACTATTTAGGCTTTTGTTTACTAAAAAAGGCACCCATCAAAGGTGAGGGTGAAAAAAAAAGGGCAAAAAGTAGTGTTTTAAAGTTTAGCCTGACAATACTGTCACACTAGTGTATGGCCCACTACTAAGAGCAGTATCAAGAAATCCAACCAATGCCTCCCTTCATTGTGATGCATGTTCTTTATTCTTCACATCTCCTTTACAGAGAAAGTGATTTCTGTAACAGAACTTTGCCCACACAGTTACAAGTGGTGTGAGACACAGGAGAGAAAAACAGAAGCAAATCCCCAATCAGGAAATGCAAATTTATAGCAAAATCCCTGTTGGTGAGTGCTTTTTAGAGGAGGAAAAGTTGCAGTTAATAAACTACAAGGAAGTCAGACCTGTTAAAAGCTGTCCCTTAAGCTAATGCAAGATGTAATGCTTCCATGTAATATGCATGCACTTTAAAGGTTGAAAAAAAGTGCTAAATAGTGTACATGATTTCCATACTCAGCAGGTAGTGAAGCAGGAAAAGAACTGACACAGTTACCCTCATTAAAGAGATCCACAATAGAGAACTGCTATGCAGTGTTAGCATATTGAAAGTCTATGCATCAGGGATGTTGCGGCTATTAACAGCTTAAATGTTCACAGTATTTTGTTAATTAGTGCATATAGCTTTTAAGCCTTAACTGTGTTTTAGAAGGTTCTTTTGTAAGAGTACCACACTCATTACTCCCTAGTGGGGACGGGAAGAGTTGATGGGGCTTGGACTGTTTCAACATTATCAATAAAATACACAGTTTAATATGACTGAACAACACTGGTTTCTTTACATTTATATTTCTGATTAGTTAAAATGGTTTAAAAAAATCTTTAAAACAGCTGAATCATAACTAGAATGTAATAGTCTTTATAAACTGATTTTAGCTTGCACTATCTAGAAGTCTGTTCCTGTAATTAATGCTTTGGCCTTTAAATGCTTGGCCTTCAAGGTTATTTATAGGACAGAAATCATGGTCTTATACTTTCTAATACAATGGAGAGAAATCCATCATCAATTAAATTCAGTAATTCAACTTGATACACTACATGTTTCCTTTCAGTTTGCTATTGCTGAGGGGAAAAAAAAAATCAAAGGAGAGTACAATATACAATTGTGTTTACTAAATGGTGATAAAAAAGTAAGAATTTGTATTGGAAATGGACACTACAGAGAAGATATTCAACTTCTGACTCAGAGAACCAGAATTAGTTGACCCAAGAATGCTTTCAAATGCAGTTGACATGGCAACAAAAATGTGGTTCTAAGAAATGCACCTAAAAAAATACAAACCAGAAGACTGAAAAAATAAAATACTAGTGCAAACTACAATATTTATCTTAGAACAGCTTCTGGCTGGTTAATATGCTGCTCAGTGAAAACTTTAAAAACCATGGTTTATACTTATGATGTTGGTTTTCAGAGAACAATAGTCACTTATTATTATACATTAATTTACCTACACATCCAGAAAATGAACTGGTAAGGAAAAACTATCAACTTCTTCAGAAATTTTAATCAAAATTACTAACTGTAGTCTTAATTTTTTAAAAACATCTGTAACATACTTAAAACACCTTTAAAAACACAGTATTTGGTATGCCTTACCAGCATTTTATAGAAATTCTTCACAGCTCAATTTCTTCTCACTTTTTAACCCAGTTTTCAGGCTAACAGGTAATACAATAAAAGTTATTTTCCTATCAAGAAGACTTTCTTCTGCACTGAATATAAGTCAATGGACTTTGGTGAGTAGAATTGAGTATGCCAGAAAGATTCATACAGATCCCTATAGTTCATGCTTCACAACACAAGAACTCATCTGCATATTAAAACTCTGGATCTGAACATAAGATGCTCCCTCCATGGTCCATGTCTCTGCTTAACTAAGGTCCACTCTGCAAGTCTGAGAAAACAAAGAAAGAAGTAGTTCAAAGATACCTGACAAACATGCCATCAAGAACTTGAAAAAGATCTGATTCCACTTCATCACTGATGATCTGGGTAGAAAGCAGAAGTATTGAAGAAGTACCAAGCTCTCTTGCAGCATGACCAAGATGTTCAAGTATTCCCATGGGATTACCGGGCTTTCTAAACAAGGAAAGCTTTTCCTTTCTGACTTGACAGAAGCATTCAGCTAGAACTTCATAACCAGAAACAACTTTCAAGTCTGTACACAGAACTTTGTTAGTTAGGCTACGATCTGTGTTTTAAATCTACAACTTAGATATACTACAGAAATGGAGAAAGACACATTTGAATGGATAGAAAAGCAAGCTCTCTACAGGGAATTGTTTATTCACTATTTCTGATAAGACCAAAAGAATTAATGTCATCTACAGAAACATTTCATAATGTGGGATACTAACTTAGATGTTCTAGAAAAAAATTCAGATAATGGTACCATTTCATGAAAAGATAAAAATACCATCTTTAAAAAGCAAAACTATTGAATAAAACAGCTTCAAAGAAGGAAATTACTTCTCACTCCTGCTACTTATTTGTCTTTTATTTTTTCTAGCAGACTAGAAACATGGCTTGCATACTTAGACCTCCAAAACCAAGTAAGTTCTTGCATGTTGAATAACCCTTTGGAATCCAGACAAATTAAATATAGTATAATGATATTCCTTGAATTTGTCCTGAGCAGCCATCACAGCAAACTTTTGAAACCATTACTCTTTCACAGAAAATGAAATACCGTGCAACAAAAAAAATAATTGCCTGCATACCCTTCAAAGAGACATATTCTTTGACCCAGTGCTCTAGATTGAAGCCTTGAAATTTTTGCACAAGAACATTGCATGAAGGAAGCCCAGACAAAACAGACACTTGAGATGTTAGAAGGTTGTGTAACCTCACTTGCAGACATCCCTCCTTCCAATACCCAGCAGAGACAGCACTACCATGCAGCAAAAGAAGACTCTCAGACAAAGAAATCCCAATCTTTATCCTAGCCTACAAAATAAACCTACAGAGGGATGAGAGGGCAATTGCTCCCATGGATATAACAATCCATGACTTTATACAAGGTTCTGGCCTGCATGCAAAATGTGTAGTTTTCTAAACTGAAAACAAGAATTCTTCAGCTGAAATTTAGTAATATAACAATCTATATTGCTCTTAGAAGACAGTGATGGCAATTTCTTTACTTGGTCTGTCAGAGTTATGGAAAGAGCTCCTTTATCACAGGGAATAACTTGTTGCCTGCAGACATTCTTACAGAAAGCTCTTTATCAGTCAACTGGGTTTTCTAAACCACCACAAATTTCATCAAACTACAATTGCTCAAAAAAACAAGTTGTGGCAAGTATTATAGACTGAATTGAGCTAGGATATTCCAACTGAAGAGGGATTTAATTGCCAAACAGCAAAATAAAGTGAACTTGCAGTACTGAAAATGTGTACATAACTAGATAAACTAACAAACTAGATAAACACCTGAGCTTGCACTTTAATTAAGACTAAATACAACTACCAGCCACAACTATAAAGAAGAGACTGTCAAATTATTTCAACTAAAAACAACGAAAAAATTAAAATCACTATTTAGAAATAAACGTATGCTCTGGTAGACCAGTATTGTGTACCTAAGTGAGAAAGATTATCACTATCTCCAGAATCATTAAAAACTTTAAATTTCACATTATCTTCTTGCTGAAGTTCTTCAAGAAAGTTTTTTCCTCTCCAAAACAGTATTTCTTAGTCTTCAGCTGAAGTTGGGTGGGGGGAGGGAAGTGTGTGCAGAATAAAACAAAGAAACAGAAAAAAGAATTTTTTAATAGATTACGTTGTGCAGTTTCACAAACAAACAATCAGTGATGACACAGTTAAGGCCTTTAAGTATTTAACTTTATGCAAGTCCACTCTTAAATTAGACACTTTTGTTAAAATAGATCTTATGCATTTTTTCTTGCTAAGCCTTCCCTTTTGAATACTTTACTTTTATTGAAATAATTTAATTTTGGAATAATTCTAGAATGTGATTTTATACCTTATTCAGCCCCTAGAATCATTCAAACATCACAGGAGTCAAATATCACAACTGCAGATGACCACATGCAAACAACACACCAAATATTGCATATGAGGTGAAATGAGAAGACATGACATGCTATACTAAATATTTTATAAATCAACAGCAAACAACTTTGTTTTAATCCTGAACTGCAAGTACGACGCAGTTCAAATAAGCTGATGACCTGTTCACTTGACACAACTGTGACTGAAGAAAGCACTTCTCCAAATCACAGGCTTCATATATAAGGCCTCTTTGGCCAAACCTCGAAACTGTTTCTCAAAACATATTTGCAAAGTAAAAAGGATGGAAAATGCTGTTTTATTAACCTCACATTACATAATATCTTTATGGATTTTTATTATTTTTGCACTATTTTGAAGCAAAATGTAAGCTGTTGATCTAACTTCGAGAAAAAATAAATAGAGGTAAGACAACCCACAAGAGGGAAATGTGAACCTAGGGGAAGGGAATGGGTAACTGTCTGAATCCACAGACATTTCCATCCTGGTACCATGTACCCTTTGAATATGATGAGCCCCTGTCACAGATCTATACATAAAAATTACAGAAAAAATTAGTAAGTTACATTCCTCATCTGAAAAGGAATGCTGTCCTGAATTGAATCCTTTATGGTAGTCACTTGAAAAATACTACAGCGAGAGCAATTAAACAAAGGAAAAGATTATTCCAGACTCTTTTATCCAATTAAGTTTCTATAGAACCAGCTGGAACTCACCCTCAAGTAACAACCCACAATGGGTTAACAGTATTTTGAAAAACCAAAACATAGAAAATCCACTATATCCTTATTATCTAACACAGAGGTAATGCTTGGAGAATTCTTGGCTGAATAGTAGTTTCAATAAAAGGAAATCTAGTGAGCCTGTCCTTAATAAATGCATACTTTGCCAAATGTTTCTCTTCACTGAGTTTCAAAAACATCTCCTCTACACAGTCTTCAAGTGCGACGTCACACTGTCTTGCACATAATTTTATGACACTTCACTGCTTTGGTTTTCAGAGTAAAGTACATTATATACTCTCAGTTCTTTGGAAAGCAATGATCACACTTCAAAATGCATGTTATAGCTTAATTTTCTGTGTCCTTTGTTTCACAGCACTGTAGACTATCAGATTTAGATTTGAAGAAGTTTCATCATTCCAGACAATTTTTCACTTGTTTGTATGTTTTACTTTGAGCTGCAGTATTATCACTGTTTATAAAAGTAAAGTCTCTATGCTTCTTTAATCAAACAAAGATTATACAATTTCAGTAATTTCTAATCCTAGCCAAAATTGGGATTTGGATGGTGAACAAACTATGACTCAATCCTGAAAACACTGTGTGTTTGCTAATAACGCAGTCTTATAGAAAAAATGGCCTGGAGTGCTTCCACAACTTTTTGCTGAAAAGGTTCACGTTCTGAGAATCCTATTAATACACTGTTACTCCTGGATTATCTAGTAGTAAACACTTAAAACAGACACTAAACTCTACTTCTGGACAGCCAAGAGGAAGCTGCTAAGATTCTTGATGCAGATTTCAGAATAGTTATTAGAATCACAGGAAATAATTGGAAAGGCCCGTAAGATCATTTGAGTCCAACTGTTAACCCAGCATGGCCAAATCCATCACTAAACCACATCCTTGAGTGCCACACCTACACATCTTTTAATATCTCCAGGGATGGTGACCCAGCCACTTCCCCAGGCAGTCTCTTTCAAAGCTTGGAAAACTTCCTGTCAAAAAATTTTTCCCAATATTGAAACCATTTCCTTTTGTCCTATCACTTATTACCTGGGAGAAAAGACTGACCCCCACCTGGATACAGCCTCCTTTCAAGTAGCTGCAGAGAACAATAAAGTCAGCTCTGAGCCTACTTTTCTTCAGGCTAAACAACTTCGGCTTCCTCAGCTGCTCCTCATAGGACTTGTGCTCCAGATTCTTCCACAGCTCTGTTACCCTCCTCTGGACACGCTCCAGAACTGCAATGTCTTTCTTGTAGTGAGGGGTCCAGAACTGGACACAGGATTCAAGGTGTGGTCTCACCAGTGCCAGTATAGGGAGACAGTCACTGCCCTGGTCCTGCTGCCCACACTATTGCTGATACATGCCAGGATGCCACTGGCCTTCTTGGCCACCTGGGCACACGCTGGCTCATGTTCAGTCCCTGTCTACCAGCACCCCCAGTGCCTTTTCTACTGGGCAGCTTTCCAGACACTCTTCTCCCAGCCTGTAGTGCTGCCTGGGGTTGTTGTGACCCAAGGGCAGAACCCAGCACTTGGTCTTGTTGAACCTCATCCAGTGGCCTCAGCCCATTGATCCAGTCTGTCCAGATCCCTCTGCAGAGACTTCCTGCCCTCCAGCCCATCAACACTTCTGCTCAAATTGGTGGTGCCTGTGAACTGACTGAGGGTGCACTCAATTCCCTTGCCCATTTCATCAGTAAGGATATTAAACAGGACTGGTTTTGATACTGAGCCCTGGGGAATACCACTTGTGATCAGCTGCCAATTGGATTTAACTACATTCACCACCATTCTTTGGGCTTGACCTTCCAGTATTTAATTCTCGATCATCCAGTCTTTCAAGGTGTGAAAAGTACACCCACCCAGGCCATGAGCAGGCAGTTTTTCCAGGAGAAGGCTGTGGGAAAGCACTTACTAAAGTCCAGGTAGACTTCCCCCTTTATTCACTCTGTGCATTTACTTACATGTTTTGGCCTAGGCTGCTGGAGTATATGGTATTTACTGCTCATCTTGAATGTCTTTTGCAAAGTATGAACTGCTCATCCTCAAATAAAGGTTCAGATTTTCTGTGCCTGGTTGGGTATATACAAGTTATGTGTAAGTTACCTTCAGTGAGTTAGGTAGAGTTTGTCTATGATCTAAAGTAAAATGGCCCTTTACTGAGGTTCAGTACCAAGACTTCTGAAGTATTACTGGGAAAAAGGTTAGCTAACAGGATGGACCAAACAAAACAACTTCAGGACAGGTGATAAAATGTCAGTAGCATCATTCTACTTAGCCTGTTATGCCTGTAGTAAAGTCTGTCCCTAGATGTTCTTACAATGCTGCAAAAACGAATGTAGTACCATTTCAACTGCACTTCATAGCACTAGTCTGGAATGCTTAACTCTGATAGCAACTTATTTTACCTTGGCCTGGTACAGAATAAAAACATCTGTGAGATGACTACAACTAATACTTGATCTTTAACCACAGTTCTACAACTCTTCTGTGTCTCCCCAGTGACCAATCCCTGTAACTGCTCTCACATTAATTTCTGCTTTGAGCTACAGCATTTATTGTCAGTGGAATATTCTGCTTTAGCAATGCAAAGGATAATTTCTGACAGTAGTTCTAATTTTGAAACATTCTTGAAATATTGTTAACATTTAACCAACACAAAAGTCCTTTTATTTGTGGACACCTTTCAATTGCAGCCAGCAACCTCCACCAAAGTGCCCAACTCCAGACTATACACCAACAATGAAGCATTATCAGAACTGGCTGGGAAGCCTGCTTAAAGCACACATGCTCAACCTGAAGACTTCTAGCTGCAACAAACAGTACTGATGCACTCTTGTCACAATAACTGAAATAAAATGTAGGAATTAGGACAGTTCAAACCTCCGTTTTAGGCAAAATCACTTAAACTTTTCACAATGATGACAAAAGCTATGCTATAACATACACACAGAAGTTAAACAATTTGGAACATTACCTGAGTGAGATTTGCTGCCAACAGCTTTTGCCCTCTACAGCCCAAATTTCTGAATTTAAGCAGGGTCTTGAGAGACTACTTTTCACACAGCTATTTGTCCAGACTCTTGAAGTACAACCTAATTGGCGGCCAGATTAAAAATGTGATGCAAGAACTGCATTTCTGATGAGCTTTGTTCATTTTGTGTGCTATTTTCTTCAGGTTTTACTGTTCATCAAAAGCTATTCAGTATTCACTGAAAACGGCTAAAAACTGAGGCAAAGATAGAATTTCCTGGATATGTTCTACACAAGCTGAGTGCCTAACTCCTCTTACATTTAAGAGTCCCACTTTTCTTCTAGTGTGTAATGAATGTGGTCTACACTACTGTTTTTTCACTATTTCATTAGAACTCATTTTTCTATTATGTTCAATACATTCTAGGCTGCAGTAAGAAGGTGAACAGCTTCCCACTTAATTATTCAATGTCAGAATGCTCATCCCCCCTTCTATATTTTAGTACTTAAAGGAACCAAATCAGACTCCAGGTAATCCAAAGGACTTCCTGTTGAACAAGTTCCAGCATGTGCATGTATACATATGAACGCAAGGTCTACAAAAGCCCTGGAAACAGACAGATCAAGTCCACTACAATAAGCAGTTAAAAGTT
>VXBX01000269.1:0-32744 GCA_013400415.1 Scytalopus superciliaris | reverse complement strand
CAAGGGGGTGTCCATGGAGAACAGTCGTTGAGTTAGAGCATGTTTAATTGACATATAAATAAATGGTCGATTTTTAGGGTCTGTTCTTTCTGTTCATTTTAAGAAACAAGATGGCTAGATTTAATAGAAGTTGTTTGGGCATCTAAAGAAGCCTCTGGAAGGTAGTTTATTTTCCTTTACAAATAGATACCCAAGATAGACAATACATCTTTAGATGTGTCTTACTTTCACTGGTCATGGTGAAGGTAGCTTAGATTTTGCTGTAATTATCAACATTATTTAGGAAGACTCAGGCAGATAACAAGATTTCTTGCTGCTTATAATGCCATCTCCTGATTTCATATTGAAAATGTTAATTTTCATATTCATAATGTTAATTTTCATAATCACAGTGCCACATTAAATATTATGCCTGTTAATCTGCATCTCACTTATTTATCCACTATTCTAGGAAATAATACCTTTTCCCAAGAAGATACCATAAGGCACCTCTGTTGATGTTCTATGGTGTTTTACTTATTGGAAAGTTTAGAACACTTTGCTGAGAGTATTGAGTCTGTATTAATATTTGCTGCCTTGTATTAATATTTGCTGCCTCTCTAAGGACATTTTTCCTTTTGTTTTTCCTAATAGCAGTTCACTTGGAATTTATCAGATACTGAAGACTTGTCTAAATTTTGACACCCTAGAATCTTAGAAAACCTTATATTACCATACATTAAGCAAATGGAAATACAACTATTAATGGTCTGCCACACCTATAAAGCTCAGGCTCTTCATATCCCTTTCATTGTGATTGTAGATCACAATTCACAAAATTGTGACTTGACAGGCAGTACCAGTCACTGAGCTTTCAGTGAGAGAAAATAAATCCCTATTATACAGATACAGTGCTTTAATGAGCCATGTAGTCTACATGCTTACATCCCAACCCTTGAAAATTGTGAGCTAAACAACATTAGGCTTTGTGCAGAAAACAAATCTTTACGTTGGCTGAAGCAAAATACTGCTCAAATTGTTCAGTGATGTTTAACTTCTAAAACAGTTCTATAAGACTAGTTTAATCAACTAACCCTGAGTAATTTAGACAATAAAAATTAAGATGTGTGACTGCTCTAAAGTGTGTGCCTAATTCAAATGTTAATTTAAATTTCCAATGCAATATTTCTCACATGAAATATTTCTCACTGGTTAGTCCATTTCATAGTTTGTTTATTTACTACTTGGAGTCCCAGGAAATTTGCAAAACTTGAATACAGAATATTATTTCATCCAGAAAATACTTAGACATGTCTCTTTCTAAACAGATAGCAATGTGGTCTGTTAGTATCTTTGACAACCTACATTTTAATATATATCTGTAAAATATCAAGCCATTGCAGATGAAAACACAGGTCAAAAAATTATTAAATCTGCCACAGAATCATGGACTGATGATTCAGTGATGCTCTGCTTTAGAGCTTTAGAAAGAAACAAAAGTAGTTTTCTTGGGAACATAAGGAGTTCATAGCTTTAGAGGAGACACCACATGCAGGAAAAACTAAACAGGGTTTATTTTTTGTCTGAAAGTGCTATTGATTTTTTTTTTCCTTCTTGCTGACACTTTATCTCCTGTAGGAGAAGGAAATACCTTCATTGAAACTACTGTCAATATGTTAAAGTATGTCTTGTTGAACTAATTTCCTAATTGTTACCTTTGTTTTGATATTGTTAATTATTGTTTCTATTTGAATTACTGTTGACACAGATGTTCTATTAGAATTCTAGAAGAATTTATTTGAATATCAAAGCCTAACAAATGAGTTCCAAACGTTCTTACAGAGCTTGCTGTTATCACCAAGTTCAAAATTGTTGCCCTTTCTTCTGACAGTAGTTTCCTGATGATGATACCACCATTACATCTGCTCTGAGAATTGTGAGATGTCCGAGGCCTGTCATCGATTTCCCCGCAGGCAAAAAAATCAATGAAGCAGAGTACATACTCTTAGAGTTATTTCCTTTATAGATGTCAATCAGAAGACTTTCACAAATAGAAACAGCTGGGAACTTTTTCAGATCTGCATAAGACTGAAATACAATCAAGCAAAATAAATATCCTTGGCCAGAATTTTGCTTGTTTCAAGTATTTTTAAGAAAATTAAATGTAAGAGACGTGACAATTGTACAAATATGCAAGAACGTGTCTGATTTTGCTAAAAGTAATAGGCAGTCTTCTGGATGCAAGAAAATATTTATCTGGATTTTAATTATAGTTGTAATATATTTCAAGCTGGATAACTTATCAACTAACCAGAATCTGTTTTCTTGATATTCTGTTTTAGTAGTGTAGAAGTCTTTCCTGTATGGAAAATCTTGCTAAATAAAAATACAAGTGATTTGATTCAGAGGCATATAGGAGTTCCAGTTAAAACACCCCTTTCTGGAAATATTAGCTTCTGTATTGCTTCATGATTGCAGTCAAATTTTGCCTTTAAGTATTTGCCTAAGAGACTGAAGTCTATCAAGTTCATTTTTCATAATATTGGAATTCTATCTATATTGTATCTTAAAAATATACACACTCCAGTGGTCAGCATTTAAAATAACATAATGTGTAAAACAAATGGTTTATGTAGCTCTGTATGTAGCTCCTACTCTAAAGGAAACCTCCTGGATCTCAGAAAAAAATGAACTCCCATTGTCTCATAGTGAGATTTATTAATTCCTAGATTTATATTTTGACTAATATATGAATGTGTCATATATGTTTTGCATATGTTACTTTTAATATACAAATATGCAACTTTTGAATAGGTGGAGTTGTTATCCTCAATTTTTTACTTTCATCTAAATTACTTATTTTTGTGCCTCTTCTCCACTACCTAATTTCTCTCTTTTGCTGTGGCTGAAACTCCACTCTAACTCAAATCAATTAGGTTTTTACCATTGATTTGAAAAGAGTCAAGATGTCACTCATGACCTTCATACCCTGCAAATATTTACAGAAAGCAAGATTGCCACTCTCCTAGAACTTCCACCTACCATGATTACTCAGCCAGCTTTAAAGCATTTTGCATTCAGCAGCTATTTTCTCTTTTGTAAAACACTTAATCTCCTTCACTCTTGCAATGTTTTGTTGCTCTTGTTTTAATCCCCAGAACTTATAAAAGTCAAAAGTAAAATGTCCATTTTCTTTAAAAAATAGTTGTCTTAAGTCCTTAAACTAATCAAGGGTTTTATTGAACAAAATATGAAAATACTTAAAAAATACTATTTATTTGTTTATTTTTGTTTATTTAATATATAGGTATACTGTTTTGTTGCTTCTTAGTTTCATTCACATAAATTAGTCTTTAACATCAACTAAAGTCTGCTAAGGGCAGCAAGGTCTGGTTCTTTTGAGACCTCATGGAAGGCTACTGGTAGAGGTTCAGAGAGGATATCTGACTATTGCCTAACTCAGAGCAGCACTGAACTTCTTTTAAGTGGACTGCATTTTCTGTGTGTTACACATTTACTCAGTGGCAATTCCAAATGCAAACCGAGTCTTAACAAATCAAACTGTGAGGAAGTATACTTTTATTTTTATTTTAGATCAATTTTAAGAGTCATGCACTCAAAGGATCACTCTGAGATCTACAGTCCTCTGATGCTACACTTCCTATTACTTATTTTCTCTCTCCTTTCTATCAATGCAGAAAGCAGGTGTCCGTACCTGCCCAAACCAGACATTCTTTCCCTATTTTTTAGGAAGTGTTGGAAGTTCCTTGAGCAGAACCTTTCCAGAGGATCAGAGTAAAGTCATAATGGAATTCTACTGATATGACTGGAAAAATGATCTTCACCAGACTTGAACATATCTTCACCTTAAGAGAGGGACTTTAATAGATATCTCGTTAGGGAAGGAGAGTGTAGACAACACAGTTCATTCTCATTTGGGAAAAAAATAAAGGTGAAAATTATTATTTTAACAATCTGTTATTACTGGTTTTATTTCCGTTTGCATTTCCTCTTGTGAAAAAAAGATGCAACATCTAGTGTCAGAGAGACTTGATATGAAATTATAATAAAAGATAAGTAAATGTAAACATGTATGCCTAGCCTTTGCTTCTCTGAAATAACAGGCCTTGGAATAAAATAATGCACTTGTGGGAAATGTTCAGTCTGGATGAAAATTTCTTTAGTTCAATTTAGATTTGCAGTTCTTCTTTTCATTTATTCCTATTGTAATACAAATACTACATAAAAAAAAAAAATCTTTATTTTGTTTTTTCTTTCTCATTTATCCACAATATTCTGCTTCTTTGGACCTTGAATAAAATTCAAACTTATTGTCTTTTAGAAAATAAGTGTTAACATAATCTAATTAGCAAGAAAGTGCATAAGAAAGAACCATAAAAGATCACAAGGGTAAAAATTAAGGAAGAGGTAGGATAATTGAGATAGGACACCCAGTACTTCGAAGATTAAAGATGGAAAGTACTGATGTGGAAATGTATAAACCCCCCAAAAAAAGAATTATGTGTAAATATGATGATTTACCAACATGAAGGATCAGCCTATTCTAAGGAGCAAAAAAAGTCACCCTTCCACCTCTGACTAATGACTGTCTACCATCAAAGATAGTTGACAGGTCTTATCTCAAGTAGAAAGCATATTAAATGTTAATCTGGAGTTAAATAGTTTTAACCATCTATTAAATATATTTGCAGAAAGAAATAAATGCTTTGTAATCTTAAAATATATAAACTTCCTACAAAGTCTCTTTGCAACCTGGAAAAGGTGCCCAGAGGCAAAAAGTTACAGGATTGTCTGAGCTGATATCTTAAATATGCAAAATACATTTTAGATCTGTGAAAACTGCTAAAGGATTACACTGTTAGAACACTTTAATCCATTAAGCAATCTAGAGTTCTTCAATGACAGATTAAACAATTTTGTGTGATTCATTGATAGACTTCAATCAATTTGTCAGTGCCTGTCTTAATCCTTTGTATGCCTAGTAATTTTTATTTTTGTCATACAAGGTTATGTGGTCAATTCATTTAAGTCAAAGGAATTGTATGCCTTTTTTTTTTTTTTTAATAATATCTAGTTTAAAATGCAATTGGTTTTAATAATATACTTGCCCTTGGTAACTTCTTCCAAATAAAATTAATCTTTGATAGTAATATTCTCCACATGTTGCATCATGACATGAAATATAAATGTTCCATCACTATTTTTATGTTACTTTACAGCATTGGAAGGACGAGCAATATATTAGCCTTTTTACATTGTCATCATTATTATGTATTTCACATAGTGAATAAATGATGATGAACTGCACTCACAGAAAGTATTTTATTATTAAAATAATTCCACCATCCTGTCAGAAAGTATGAAAGGCCATAGCTCTGCTTTTACCTGAATCCCAGAACAAGGAAAAAAGAGCTATTTTGTGCTTTTGGCACTACTCAGAGAATGATGCTGCTGTGAACTACAGTTCAGCTTGTTCTACACAACCAAATGTAAGAGGGTATGTACTTGAGGTTCTGCAGTCTCTTATTTCTCTGCATCACTTGCACTGTTTGGGGAACAAGAAGATAATTTCTAAACAAAATTTTAAAAATCATATGTAGTGTCACTGATCTTACTATTAAACAGGAATGATGAAAAGATTTGCTAGCAGAAGTATTTTCAGCCTGTCTATATTTCACAAATTAAAAAGCATTTTTCTTGTCCTATATATATGAACATTAAATGAGGTACAGAAGTAATTATCATGTTAAAATAATTTTACTATCTGAAAACATATGTCATAAAAAGCAAGAACAGCTTGCAAGTTTAGGCTTTGGGAAGGAAGGAAGCAAGGAAGGAAGGAAGGAAGGAAAGAAGGAAGGAGACAGACAAAAGTTTGATATCCACAACTTTGTATCGGCTAACTAAGACACCATTTGTAGACACCATGGAAGAGTACATACTTTACTGAGCATCCTGTGAAACGAATATGTGCCAAGAGAATACTGTTCATCATCTCAGTAAACAGCATAACTACAAATGATCAATGACTGACCTGCTATTAGTATGCATTCCACAACAATGTGCCAAGAAGAATGTTTCTAATTCTGTCATCAAGATTAGATTATTAATACCTAAAATTACAGGCATAAATCTACAAGAATCAGTTCAGCCAGTCAGTGGACAAGTATCTGAATTATAGGAAGAATTATTATGACAATCACAAGTACAGCTAATAGGCTCACAGGGAAAATTTTCAATTGCTTCTTCTATACAACCCACTACATGAAAATACATGTGTGAAATATGTAGTTATGAACATTTATTGGTAAAAACAAAACAAAACAAAAAACAAAATCAAAACAAACAAAAAAAACCAAACCAAAAATAAACCCATAATTTGAATCTGCAGACATGAATGTCATACTTAAGCAGTGGATTGTAGTAACTGCATGGAAATACTAGAGAGATCAGAATGATTTGATTACTATAGTAATTATTTAAAATCTGACTAGATAAGATGCCATCATAACACTGATGTATGACTATTATGTTGGAAAGGCACAGGCTTCATAAATAATCATGAGGGGCAATGACAAGGGTTATGTTCAGACACATGTTTGTTGTCTCTATTAGCTCTACTTTATAAAATAATATCAATTACTGAAAACTGTTCCTGATGCATTACTTAAGTGAGGATTGCAAGAGGAGGTCAAGGATCATGCTTTTTAAAAAAATATATACTTTGAAATAGATCTTATATAATTCGTTCATTAGATATAAATCTTATAAAATTTATCATTTAGGAAAATCTCTTCTAGACCATATGACAAATAAGAATAAACAAAAGTTGTCTCAAATAAATGCAATGTATCAGCATTTCATGGGACTGATCTATTATTTAACCTTCTACAGGACAGGAGAAAGTCAATCATGATGCCATAATTCTGCAAACACTTTCACTTATTGGTTTATAGCATACATACTATACACTTTAGAATTTAAGCACCTCTTTGCTGTTAATTATCCCTAAAGTGTTAAACAAAAATAAAGTTCTAACATATGAAATTAGGAGCTGGTCAAATATTGTATTAGTTCTGTGACTTCCACCTGAATTTTTGCAATTTTTAACTAATGTACCCTCATTACTAATCTATCCCAGATACAGTAGTAGAAAGTCTTGCTATTAGGCTAATCAGAAATAGGCTAGCAATTTTTTCTTTACAAAATATTTATTCATCAAAACTTTTTTTTTTTTTTGGTTGGAACATACAGACTTTGAATATTACTTTGATCACCGAAGATTTCCTAATTCTTCCTCCTCAGACATCCACACCCAAATCACCAAATCACACATACAATAATTGGTTATATAAGCTTCTTAGAAAATCAGCATTTTACTGTTTGAAAATATTTTCTGACATTTTTCTGTTCATCTAGAGTTCATCCCATCCTTGATTTTCACTTAAAGCTATAAGCTTTTTTGCATATAAGTTCTTGGATTTACAGGAGGGAAATTACAGCAGAGAGGTGTATTGAAAGTCCATCAAAAGGCAAGTAGTGTCTTTGAATAACTCTTTGCAAGAGATAGAAAGAACAGGCTTTCTATTGCAAAGGCTTTGCTTGCAGCAGAATGAGAACAGCTCCTAGAATGAAGAAGTTCAACTGTGGGGACCCTCTGAGTCAGGAGCACCACCCAAGAGGTATTGATGAGTCACCATGGTTATTCTTTGAATAGAGTGCTACAGTCAAAAGCCAAGAACAGCCAGAATCTAGGAACAGGAGCAATGGGTGATGTCTCCAGACAACTAAAAAAGATAAAGAATGACTAGCACAAAGGATAAAAAAATCCATAGAACTAAAAAGGATAAAAGCTCTTGTCTTAGTAATAATGGGAGGAAGAGGGAACATCCTTCTTGGTTTGTGTTCTAGACACCATGGGCTAATGATCTACACATGTACCTTACATTCCTAACTTCTTTGCTGTTGTTCTTCTATGGAACTTCATATTCTTCTGTCAAAACCTTTACCAACTGTCTACTGTCACTGTAACATTTTGCTAGCCAAACCAATTGTACTAAAGGCCTATGCAGTGATCAGCCATAGCTTAAGAAGTAAGAAAAGATATTTTCTTAGGGGATGAAGATATATGAACCAAAGCTTCCTGTCAGTTCACAGAAAATGACACAAACTGTACAGGGGGAACAGTCATAGCAATCATGTATGTCCAAAAGAGATGTCTGATTGTAAGTGAACTGCTTTGCAAGAGGGTATGAAGATATTTCTTACTGTCCTTAAGCTAAATATGAAAAAACAGCAATGACTTAAACTTGTTCAAATACCTGTTCCCTAAGGGAAAAGACTTGAAAGAGGACTGTTGTAAGTTCATTTAAAATATCTTCCCAGCATTGCTGCTGTGGTTGCTCAACTAACTTTTAACACCTTCCCACTGTATCACCTTGCACATAGTCCAAAGTCATAGCTGGGAGGTCGGTTGGTCATCAGGTACCAGACAGCCATGCATTAAAAAACAAAGGGAGGAACAGTAGAAGAATAGAGATAGAGACACTAATTTGTTGTCCCCTCTTTGTGAAAGATAAAAGATAAGTGTGGTTCTTCATACAAGAGTCCAGAGTTAAGAAATGAAAAGCTTATGAAGTATCTTTTCTTTACCATGTTGTGAACTACCTGTATAGTAGATGTGTTTGGCACCAGGCAAACTGTATCTCACTCCTTAAAGCTTATCATTCCCTGCCAAAACAGAACAAACATAACCCCACTCACTCCTCAAGAGACTCATTAGTAATTTGAGCACCAACTTTCTCAGTCTATAGATTCATGTTTCACTTTACTGATTTACTGAAACAATAATTTTCAGATGTTTAATTTCCATCAGAAAAACACTGAAGTTAGATATTACCAACACTTAACACTGCAAAGCTCACACGTTGTATCAAATAGAATATCTAGTATGTAGGTCTAGAATCCTTGTGATACAGTCGATAGGATCTATCAAATAAACAAGTGACTTCAATAAAACAGCAAATGCATGAGGTGGTGCTGACTTAAATTGCCATCACATTGTTTTCAGACATTGCGTGTGAAAACTGACAGTGCTTGAATAGTGCCAGATTTTTAAAGCCTGAAATAGGAAGCAAGACAGGAATTGAAGTTACCACACTCTTAAATTCCAGAGATCTAAAAACTCCACCAACTGAAACTATTGTGTTATTTCAGCACTTTGGTGTATGTGATATAGTCTTATAAAACTATGTTACATTTTCTTGAAATAAATTCATTAGTTTTGAAATTTTTATGGAATAGTAATAATAATTTTAATATAGACTTAAAGTTAAATATTTAGATTAATTATTCCAAGGGTTCAACTAACATAAATGTTTATTACTTGTTTGCAAAAATTATGTTTTGGTTTTGTTAATAAAATATTCTTTCTTTGGAGTGAAATATTTATAGATTTTTTTTTATATAACAAGACAGATGGATTACTCTGAAAGTTTAACAGGTACATTCTATTTAGAGTCCCTTAGAAGACTAGTCTTGATTACTGTGACTAAAATGGCAGATGTTACTCTTCCTTTCCAAAAGCAATCTCAGATTTTGCTTACCTTCCCATTCAAATATTTTCTTGAGAGACATGTTAAATAAGCATCCTATTTGGCTTTCAAAATTAGTCCTATGGGTCCTTTTGCAAGCATATTTATTTTTAAGAAAAATAGAACTAAGTGAATGTTATATATTTTGTGATCTGTTATGTATTTAATGAAAAAAAACCCCTAACATAACTCCCACTAATGTCTGCAAGCTTATTTCTGTTGTAACTATATTTATTAAAGCAGGTATCTTGCACAAAAAAATTGCAGGTGTAATATTTCACTCTTTTTCAGGTGTCTAGGGACTAATATTTGCAATGTGCCCATCCTTGGTGATTTATTTTAAATTTAATTTACATTTTGTTTTTATTTTCTGGAAATTACACAATTTTATGACAAATTGCCCTTTTCCACATCTCATATTTTTAAGTAATTATTGTGTAAGGAATGCTTGAATTGTATTTGAAAAGCAAATAGGTAAACAGACCATTGTTTCATGATGGTTCATTTCATGATGTTTTGAGTCCTTTGTTCAGTTTTATTCACTATAAAATAGTATTGATTTGTGTTGCTGTTACAACATTTAAGAAATATAGACTAAAATTATGTCACGTTAAGCATTGTAGAAACATCTAAGAACAAGGTTTAGAATCTGGGTGACTATTACACATAGACAAAATGCAGAGAAGAGGGATACCATGTTGCTCTGCAGTAATAACAGTAAGATACAGTCTGGTCACTGTGGATTTATTTGTAAACATTACAGTAATTATGAAAAGTATTCCCATGCAACTTACCTATGACTAAACTGATGTCAGTATGGAGTTGGCAGATAATTTCTTTCCATGTTGCACACTCTATGGACAGTTTGTCTGAAAGCAAGCAAGCAAGCAAAAAAAGTTGATTTCTTTGTCCCCTTGAATATGGTAACTCTGATGTGAGTAATGTCTAAAACAGGACTGTTAGTGTGCAGATGGATATGGGGTCTCTCTTGCAAGATCAGCTGGATGGACTCTAACTCTTCTGCTGAAGTCTCATGATACAGATGGCCTTAGTCCTATGCAACTAGCTCAGTATGTGTATGACCCACTGTCACAGATTTTCTTAATCCATATGTAAAGAAACTACCTTTCTTAAGTATGTACAAAGACCATCCTATGTCACCATTTCTGCATTTTCAGGAAGTTTTTGTTGCTTCATTACAAGTCTTTTGTCTCTATACAAGTTGATCAACTTTGTAGCATCAACTAGTTGGTGGAGTCTCTGGAAGGCAAGGCCAGATCCTTCACTCATGACATTAGTTAACATAGTTAAACACATGACTTTGTCCTTGCAGAGAAGGAGCAGTCTGGAGGGATTTTTCAGGACACTCTGAAATTCTCACCTAGAGAACTCTTGCACCTATAAGTTGTGAGGGTTGCTAAGAGCTCAGTTAGTCACCCTGCACCAAACTGCTCCATTGTCTTAAACCTGTCCATTATCTCATATCTGATGTCTGGCTGGGGTGTTCCTGAACCACCCAGATTTTCCTTGGGAATATTTGGATTTTAGTTATAAATTGTTCATTTGGAGTATTATTCATTAACTCTGTTTTTTTAAAGATATAATACAGGCTGTACAGTTACATTACACACAAGAGAAATACTGATCTCTCATTCTCACATGTTATGACTGAAAAATGTGTCTGTCCTCAACAATTTACAGAACCTACTGGATCTCAGAGTATTTACAGAACATCATTCAAGAGTAATGTAATTATCTATATTGAGAAAATTACATTTTTATTGGAATACTGGGATATCAGTATATACATTATCAATTTGCTTTTCCCCCCTACTATAACCTGTGCAATTATGTCTGATACTAATATCTTATTTGACTATTTTAGCAAAAAATAATATAAAATATTAAGGATATAAAAAAATGTGCGACATGCTGACATGAAATGATGTTTACATTAAATACCACAGAAGAAACAAGAAGATAATTATAACGTCAAAGAGTCAAGGCAGAAAAGATGCTAAAATTTCCCAGGATTTTTTCCACACGTACACATTAAACTTTACATTTCTTTCATATTCTACCTGGTTATACAAAATTATGCCTTATATGCATAGCTAAAAATGATATTGTATGCAAATACTTTTATGTTTCAACAAAATNATCTGCCTTTGGAAAAGTCCCTGGAAATAAAATTAGTTATAAGAAGTTTTCCTCAAATAAATCAGCTATAAACATATATAATCGATTATATATATATATGTATACATACACACACACACACACACACATATATATACATGTAAAGCATTTAAAAAACCTTGCCTTTGCAGTGAAAGTTGACAGAAACAAAAATAAAAAACATATTCTTAAAATACCCATAGACTAAAAAAACTTTTTAATGTATTTACATTTGTATTTTACAAAACCTGAAGAACACTAATACAAATGCTAGGTTATCTCAGATGCCATAAAAGTCCTTATCATCCTGTCTCCAAATCTATTTATCACCCAGTGAAAACTTTTCCTTATTATTTTCCAAACAAGTACCATTATTAAAAATAACAGTAGTGCTTTTTTGCATGACTAGATTTTAAAGATTCTCACTTCCAGTTTGTGAAATAACCCTTTTCATAGACATTCTAGTTTTCTTGTTCATCTCCTTATGGCATCATAATTAAAATTCCAGTGCTGCACCATTTGGTGTTTCCTCCCACTACCACCTTTGTTTCTAAGGAGCCTTCATTCTCCAACATGGACTGATAAGCTGTTGGGCCACATCAGTTCATAACTTGCAGGGAAGAGCTTTATGATATTCCTTTGTTGCTGACACTGACTCAGTTATTCTTAAGTACATTTTTACTATTTATCCTGTTTTGACCTTGACTGAAAGAGTAACAGTATGAGGCAGAGGTTAACTTTAAGTGAATACTGTGAGTCGAAAGGCATACAACATAGGTATTTCTTAGGCCCTATGCTGTTGAGAATAGTAGTAATCGAGAAAGCTGTTTTCAACAGCATGAAAGGTCACCTACAGCAGAGTCACACAGGGCAAAGGTACCAGCATCTTCACCTTGACTCCTGTATGGAAAGTTCTACACATCATGCATACGTTTTCAGACTCTCTTTTTGCCCTTGGCATCTTTGACCTTGCTGCAATATGAGCCAGTGGAAATGCCAAGGGCAGCTGATAGTGCAGTGATCTCACTCAGAAATGTGGAAATCATTCACAATGTGAGAACTGCTATACTTGCTTCAAACTGAAGATTTTATGGTCTCTTAGGAAAATGGTTGCTGGTTTAGAGGAAGGCTCATAGATGTGGGGGACAAAAGGGTCATTATCAGTCAAGCAAGCTCCAGGGCAGATTTCAGACCATAATCTATTCCATAGATTCATGCCACTTATTCTTAGCTATACACTTTAGCTCTGTATCATTTAGTTCTAGGGGAAAAAAAAACCCCAGAACTAGCCAAAAAACAAAAACAGGAAGGCAGAAAGCAATCTTACATGACCTTCTGAAAGTTTACTACCGGTAAAACAATTTAAAATTCTTAATTGGCAAATTAGGTAAACTAAGTTAATGGAATTTTAAAAAGAAAAATAAATTAAAAAAAGCTCCCAACTTCTATAAAAAGCATAAAAGTTTGAAAAGTAATAACAATTAATTCCAAACAGGAGATTCAAATCTCCAGCATCATGTACAAAGTCTAATCCACTGAGTTTCTCTGTGCCCTGTAGTCCTACAGAAGTAATAAAAACACATTTCTAAAAATGCAAAGAGATAATTTCTAGATTTTGTTTGCCTTATAGTCCTCTGGGCAGTCAGCCTCCGAACTACAACCATTCAATTCTTGTGTTACCCTAAAAGCACAACCTAGATACAGAAAAAATAATGTTGACTATTACTTTTCTTTCTTTTTCCTTTTTTTCTTTTCTTCCTTTTTTTCTTTATACCCTTGAATAATCTCCATGGAAAGCCATATTAGTGTTAGGATTTTCTATAGTTCTCATCAGCTGAATATCAGAATGCCTATTGTCACAGTTCAGTGTATATTCCAAATATGAAAGTGCTCAATTCGGGATAGAAGTGTCATTGTAAGGGAAAATCAGAGTGCTTTGGGGAAGACTTTGTTCAGTAATCACTGCTTCTGACTGCAAAATGTGAAATCATTTTTCATAAACCTTGAAGAATAAAGCCAAGCACAGATATTTCTCTTTTTCCTTTTTCCTGTGTTTTTTTTTTCCCAATACCATTTCTTTTTGTTATCTTTGTTGTCCATAGTCCACGTACAAAAATCTGAAAGGTTTTCAGTAATTGTTCATGGAAAAATGAACAAAAAAAAAAAAGATTTATGGAGGCCTGTTGCTCACTTGGATGCATAAAATAAAAAGTAGTCATAAAAACCCCACAATGTTAGAATGAATAAATCCTATGTATGCAAATTTGGAATAGCAATATCTAAATAATTCAACCATTGCTAAAGATTACTATTTTAAAGCTATGATGTAATGAGTGTATTGCACAGTTAGGGTCACATAAAAATACTGTTTTTCAAGACCTCTAAATAAGAATAGGTAGTAAGGAGTAAAGATTAAAATAAATAACATTTCTGTTTCAAAAACACAGATAAACACCAGGCATATCAGGACAATTTTACCGTATCTAAGACCTCTATTGGACAGGATTGTTAAAAACATTAAGCTAACATTAAGTGAATTCAAAGCTGAGGGAAGCTCTGACTTATTCTTTAATCAATACAGGAAAAGACTGCATGCACACATTTTGTAATTACCTATATACATTGAATCTTAGCCAATTATCTTTATTCTTTAATTAACTCTTTATTTTTTATAAATTTTACCACAGAATTAAAGCCCTTCAAAAGAAGAAAACACCATGTACTACAAGGTGCTTTAATCTGGCATAGAAAAATACACAAGGAATCAGTGTCTTTCAATGAAATTGGACAAATTAAAAGCAGAAATATGCACACTTTTAACGGTGAGGTATTCAATTTTTGGAATTGATGCCAAAGAATAATGATAAATTCTGTATGTCTTGGACTTTTCAAATCAGAAGTTAGTCTTAAATGAATATATATAGCTAGGTTAAACCCAAGAAAAAAAAAAATTGTCAGTAGACTGGTAAATTTATTATCTGCTTTTAAGAAAAAGAGGACAGGAAAAAGTGATGTAGGCAAACAGAGGCCCATTCATCCAACTTCTATGGTGTAAGGGAAATAAAGAAAAATAATTTAAGAAAAAAATGAAGTTCAGGCATGGAAATAACTGGAAAAGATTATGAAATACATATAAATTGTAATTTTTACTAGAAAACTCTCCAGACCTTTCCTTGGTAAGTTCACTAATTTACTAGACAAGGAAAAAGAGGTAGCCCTAGGTCCTTTTCTATGCTTTTCCTCTTTTTTATTGTTGTTGAGGTTATAAACATATAACAATGAGTAAGAGGGCTCGTCCCCAATATTTTGCCATCCTTCTGTGACAGAAGTCTTCAAATTTACAGGAGTTTTACATTGAACAATTGTTTATGAAAAATACTATTTCTTGAAACAGAAATAGGGTTTAGGCTTTTTGTTTTGTTTTGTTTTCTTTGATGAGTTTCCAAGTACTTGTCTCAGTGTGATTGTTCTGATGATGACAGCTGCATCTAGACATCTCAGAATTTGCCCTCTTACACATGGGGAATTTGAAAGCATTTATTAGTCCTTTCACATTTTATATACGTTCATAAGATGTGTTTATGTAGCCCACAGATACTGCAGTGGATATTTGATATATTGACTCATCATGTTTGGCTGACTTTGGATGCAAAGTGTGTCTACATGTGTGTGAGTGTGCACCTAAAAAGATGAACAAGGGAGGAGTCAGGAAGAGTGATGATCAGCTAGGAGACAGAAAGCTCATCCTTGTATCATGGCAATTAACTCAAAAAAAGGCAGTAATTCCATGTATTTTCTCACATAACGATACTCATTCTGGTAAGCTAAAGAAATGGACTATAAAAGTTAGCCATAACATTCAGCAGAATCAATATTACAAGATCCTGACCGTCTTAGTAGCTGAGACCTCTTCAGCACACAAACAAGTACTTAACCTTATACATGTGTAAGTGATTTTGCAACACAGCATGCTCTGTATGATCCAAGGGTTAGATACAGAATTAATCAGGTTCTGAATACAGCTTAATGATGGAAAACATAATTCAGGTGGATTTCAGGTATCTTATTCCAAAGTTGTCATCCACAAAATGCTATCCAATTGTTTTAATTTGGTATAGAAAACCAGCTTATACCTAAAATCATCTGGATACACAAAGCTGACAGTCTGACAGGAAGATGATGTGCTGAGGGTTTGTCTGAACTGTTCCAACATATAGCAAATCAGCAATTATTTCAGCAGAACTTAGGAAAGTCACTGCAACAGAATAGCTTTGGTGCTAAATTCCCTGTTAGACTTCCGAGAATTGTTCTAATAACTTGTCTGGAAACTGAGCAATGTGAAGTTTCAGACTTTGCAAACAGCATTTTAATATTACTTTTATTTTATTAAATTATGAATATTTTAAGAAAAGAAGCCATACCATCAAAATGAAGCTCTTAATGTCTTTCCCAGACAACAGTCATTTTCAAACAAAGAGAAAGTTGTTTCTCTTATCACTGTGGGTAACCTTAGACCACAGGTGCAATGTGTTCTTATTTTGGATGCACAGTACAGGAAAATAAGACACAAATCTGGCAATAGAGTCTTCATGGAACAACCAGGAGTATGGGAGGGTTGCAATTTGAAAATATTTTGAGAATTTTTACATGTAAATCAGATAGAAGTTTATTTAAGACAGATTTCTGTTTGGGGGTTTCTTTTGGTTTGTTTTCTTTTGTTTGTTTATTTGTTGTTTGGGTTTTTTTGTTTTTTGGAGTTTTTTGTTTTGATTTTTTGGGTTTTTAGGTTTTTGTTTGTTTGGTTTTGGTTTGGTTTTTTGTGACCTCATTAGGACTATTTTTTCAAAACAAGGTAAAAGATCATGTCTATGAATAGTAACATTATGTCAAAGGGTAACACAACACATAACAAAAGACAAGGAATCTAACTGGATGTCTGAAAAATTTACATATCTGCTGCCATTCTACTGACATCCCTACAGTAAACCTTTTATTAATTACATGGTTTGAATTATTGCTGCTTTTGGCAAGAAGGTAAAAATTTAGGATTACAGAAGTTCACTTTCACACTGATTATAATTTTTTTTCTGTGTGTATTGAAATAACCAAATGTATGTGTTCTTACAGACATGACAAAATGTCTTCATATATATGACACATACCAAGCAATTTTCCTGTTTCACCTTTCTGTATGAAAACAAAATCATCAGACAACAAATATGAAACAGTTCTGCTATTCTTTGTTTTGTGGAATAAGTCCAAAGAAACTCATGAAACAAATACTTTATATTACATTTTTCTTTAATTTAATGTATGGATTTGAATTTTACTATAAATGTCTATTCAAATGAAAACTACACAGCAGAAATTGCTTTCTTCATGATGTTTAATGATCATCTTTAACCTTATACTTTTCTGTCACATAGAAAAAAAAATTATTCTTTACTTTCACATATATTCTTTGTATCTGAGGAGGTGAAAGGTTATTTCAACTCAGCTCTTAAAGTATAGTCTGATGATTGATCCATTTAGACACCTTAGAAACATTTTTTTGTTTGTCTGGTTTAAAGAAAAAGATGAAATTGGTTTTGTAATAAATGATGTTCTTACCATGGCTCTTCAGTCACTCATGTAGGAAAAAAATCACAACAAGAAATGTATCACAGTCTGTGTGCATCAAAAGGAGATATAAAAAAATGCTTGTGATAAAAAGCAGATTTATAAAATGTTGAAAAATTTATCAAAATCTACAAGAATACATTTGCTTGATATTTAGACATTCATTTTGCCATGCAGGGATTGAATAGATGGGTGATATATAAACTATTAATTCTGCAAGTCTACTTAAAGCTTATATGTAAACATCTGTGCAAACTGAATATTCACATTAGAAATTCTTCACGAGTTGGTCCATAAATAACAATAGTCAATCATCTTTAATGGATTTCTTTAAAATTGGAATGGAAAGTATGAACAAACCAGAATCTTCCAATACGAAAGAAAATAGCCTAAATTTTAGTGTATTGAAAGGTGGTAGTTCAAATAAAGTCTTAGAAGTTGAGAACAATCTAGACTCTCTCCTCTTTCTTCATATTCTCGTCAGCAAATTACAATATTTTATTATCATTTACCCTATTTGTTAAGAACTATGATACTGTAAGATAAAAAAATTGTTCCCTATATACAAAAAGAATCACAGCTATGTCAGAAATGTTTTGACTATATCTTATATCCTTTTTATTCGAGATTTGATTCCTTTTTATTTACAGATTTGATCTATTTCAAGTCAAACTGCATAGATTTCATAATTTATATAATGCAGAAGTGAAGGATTTCATGACACAACCCCTAGTTAGTATCACGAGTGAGCATTTGCATCATGCAATGACATGCCATAAGGAATGGTGAAGTCAGGTCCCAACAGCAGGACAGTCATTGGAGGGTGACACTGTGCCTAGACTAACCAGCCTTATTTCTCAACATGCCTGATTAAAATAGACATATCCCACTGCTATGTATCTGGAGATGCTATTTCTATAACATATTCCTCTGTACAGGGTACACTGTACATTATTTTCTTTTAATGTAGAACTTGCATAGCATTTAAGTAATTCAGCCTAAAACTTATTCATCTGCTACGGCAGCTTCAGAGTTGTGGCAGTTAAAGTGTCAGTAGGGAACTGAGGTACATTTTCAATAGTTGTTTCAGTGTTATAAATTTGAATTTTATCATTACTGATGTAATAGGGATGTGAAAAGACTGTAGTCTTCCATTCAACATTTTCAATTAGGTGTTTGTAAAGTGTGTCTAATTCTCTAGCAACAATGGACACTTGCCCAAATACAATGATAAGATTTCTGGCAGTAGCTGCTCCATTTTCCTTTAGGAGGCTGTGTTTCCATTTCTTGTGATAGTGTAGCATCATTAGACAACTTACTCAGAAAACAGGTGAGTTGCCCAAGGATGTTATCTCCAACTCACTCAGCAATTAATATTAATTATTTTTCCCCTCAAAGATATTTTAATGATTTTTGAAACAATGATAACAAGGGAATAAGAGGAGTTGGCCATGACCCAGTGTACCCCAGCAAGTAGAGGAGGAGTGTCAGCTAAGGTCACCTAAGAATCCAGATCACATGACAACAGTAGTCAGGAAGGTTACGATGTGAAGCTGACCCAGAAATTCCACAAGCAAGAGAGAGTTTCAGGCCTGATGGCAGTAGCCAGAGTTAGTCACAGTCCCATGACCATCAGTGTTCATAATGATGTGGCTGGTGTGAAGTCATATGAGGTACAGGGTCTGGATCAACAAAGGACGTGGCTCTGCATTTGTGTAGCTGCAACATAGCTCATAGGTGGACCAGCAAGAGCCCAGATGAAAATCACACCCTGAGAGAAGAAAAAAGGTGAATAGGTCACCTCAGGATTTTCTTTCAGTCAGTGTCAGAGAGAGCACTGGCAAGTAAACTATATATTAATGTTTTTGTTTTGTCATTTGAATCAATACTCTTTTCTTCTTCAGTAGCATACTTTAGATAGAAATAGCAGAAATTGATTTCCCTTTTCTTCTTTCAGTCTTTGACCACTATGGTCTTAAATCTCTGTATAAATTTTGTGTCTACAGAAAAACATTAATACGTGTTTTAAAAAGATGTACTTGTTTGAATTAAAAAAACTAAACTTTTGGTAATACACAAAATTAATCTATTAATAGTCCGTTATGCCAATATTGTCTGCTGGTGTAAAATTTTGGCATATAGGCAAGTGTAAACACTTGTGGGGAGCATCAGAAACAGAGTTTGAAGGGAACAATAGTGTCCAAGAAATAAATTACTAGCACTAGGGCTTTTGTTCCTCAAAAACTCAGTCCTTAAATTGTTGGTATTACCAAGAACATAGTCACATTACATAGTAAGTGGTGGTATAACTTCATGCCTCAGAAAAAGCAAGGTATTCTTTGTTTTAAATATTATGTTCTTTACTGAGATGAATAATTCAGTATTACACAAATGCAGAATAGATCATTTTGTAAATCATAATACAGTATCTCAGTCATAGGCTAAAGTCATAGAGTAAAATACCTTTCCAGTGTATTAAATTTAGACTTGATTTATACATATATTTTTTTATGGCATGTCATTTTTTGATTGCAAATCTTTTGTGGTGGCAAACAGCATATTTCAACTAAAACATTATTCACATGTTGAAACATGCTTTAGACATCTTTATCTTCTGACAATAGCCAAATTATTCTAGAGTTCTGCCCTCAAACAATAATTAAATTAATAAGAATTATTAAATAATAAAATTGACTACTAGTTTTCTAAGAAGAAAGAAACCTTATAAATGAGACCATCTTACACAATTCTAGGGAGATAATTTTTTTTTAGGTTTTGAAATACATACTTCTTTATCATTTCCAAAGAGATTGATGTTCATATATGTTATATTGATATTGCTCATCTTTAGGGCACCTGGTTGAAGATGAAGCCTATCTATTCACTTGGTGAAAAATAACATGGCTTTTGAAGAAGGCTTTAGTAAAGCGCCAGAAATTCACATAGCTGCATGCGGTATGTAGAAATGGTTTGCTATTGATTGGAGTGGCCTTAAATTACTGCTGGCACTTCATCAGGATGTCCTACTCATTTGTACAGCACAGTGAACAATGGTGTCCTACTATGTTGGGGAAAACAACACATATGAGAACTGGAAGAAACATTTTACTCGCTGGACTTACGAGGAGGACCCCATGGAACAAGAGGGAACTCCGAGAATTACTACATTTCCTCAAGGGGTGTAGTATGAGACTTTCAACAGGAATCTAAATGATTTACCACCCTTCGGGGTGGTATTGGACTTGCTCATAACAAAAGGAAAAATTAGTTCTTGTTTAAACAGGTTGCTTTGTGTAGTTTCTTATGTTTTGTCCTAATGCCATCATGGCGGTTGTCGTTGTTGTTTTATCCCCTCAGGTCTCCATTTTGTTCTTCTTCCCTCATGACTTTCCTGCCTTTCCCTCAGACTTTCCCACCAACCCCTCCTGAACCCTGGAACCCCATTGGTTGTTTGCGGAGCCGTTTCTGGTTGGCTGTCCTGTAGCCGTGGTTATTATCTCCGCCCCTAGTTTTGACCAATCCTGTCCCTGTTGCTACCCTCCATCCCATCATAACCCTACCTTACCCTATAAAAACCCCGGTTTCAAATAAACGTTAGCTCATTTGGAGCCCACCACCTCTGTGTCTGTGTGGTTCCTTGTCTACTACAGTATACAAAATCATTCTTCTTGCAGTTTTCCAAAGGAAATGTGATATTTCACAAAAACTCTCATCCAAAGCAAGGGAAAATTCAGAAATACTCTATCTTTTAAAAATATATATAGTTCCTCACATGACTAACAAAAAGTCCTGTGATGCAAGGGCTTGTCATGTTTAATGTCTACATATCCCAATGACATCTTAAAGGCAGATAAGGTTAAAGCAGTACAAATGGTACTGGTAAAGAAAAGTGTAAAGAAAACCAGGCTATCTATCTTCTGGATTAGCATAAGACTAGTTTCACTGTGAAACAAAAGAGCAAACAACATGTTTTGGACCAGTCAGCACTTTTCTGAAAAATTTAGTTTTCACAAGAAAATTCTAAACATTTTTTCCCTACTACTTCTGCCATTTCCTTTGATTTGTGTCTTGCAGAAACTAAGCTGCTACTTGACAATTCTAAATAGTCTCAGCAACATTTTTTCCCTTTCGTCTTCAAAGGGGAAATGTGTTGGATCTTGAGCATTAATCTTGCACTAGAAGAGGATCAGTTTATTTAGATCCCAATAGTTTATTTTGCTCTTAAGAACTATAGATGAGGAACACACCAATCCTGTTTCAATAAAGTTCTTCTTGTATTTAATATAACTCTTCTATCCAACAATTCAAACCCATCAGCCTTTGCCTTATCTACCACAAACATAAAGAATAAATTATTACACTGGTTTTTATAAAACTCCTCTGTATAATTAAAGACCATTATATGCTTTCTCAGTCTTCACTTCTTTAGGCTAAACAATACATTTGTAATTTTAAACTTTTTTTATGAAATCCATACTGTGCTTTCTTATCAGAAGAGACACTCCAAGCGAGTCCAGAGGATGGCCATAAAGTTGATTAAAGGGATAGAGATCCTCTCCTGTAAGGCAAAGCTGAGAGAATTGGGTTTGTTCAGCTTGGAGAAGAGTTTAGGTTGTCCTAATTGTGACCTTCCAGTACCTGAATGGAGCCAAAAGAAAGATGGTGAGGAACTTTTTGTAGTGACAGAACAAGAAGGAATGGTTTTAAACAGAGAAAGAGTAGGTTTAGATTAGACATTAGGAAAAAAAATCTTTACTGTGAGGGTGATAAGGCACTGGGATGGTTGCCAAGAAAAGTTATGGATGCCCCATTCTTGGAGGTGTTCAAGGCCAAGCTGGATGGGGTCCTGAGCAACCCTGTCTAGGGGAAGGTATCCTTGCCCATAGCACAGGGGTGGAACCAGATGACCTTCAAGATCCCTTCCAACCGAGGCCATTCTATGATAATCAAAATAACATTTGTGATAAATATTGCGCACTTAATACTAAAGTTCCCAAGCCCTTACACCCAGGTAGGTGTAAATATAATTACTTTAGATTTATACAGGGAATGGGTCATGTATAATTTCTGTTACTTTCCAAATTCACATATCAATCTATTCTCTCAAGCACAAATTCACAAGAAATGCAACCTACACAAATATCAAAATAGTTTTATTTACTTCTGTATTTTTTATGCAATATGACTCCTTTTAGAAACCTTTCAACACACTGTGTAACAGTCTTAAGCCACTTTCAGGTCATCCCCAGATTTCCTGCATCTATATTGTCATGCAAATAAATGTCCTATAATTAGAATCATAGTCCATTCTATATAATGCATTGTATAGGCATTTTTTCCTCTGTACAAGTATCTTTTATTATTCACTATTCATTTTTTTCACTATTGAATGTATCTTTCTGTTATTCAAATTATTTCTTTCCAAATAACAAAGACAGTAGGAAAGAATAAAATTTAAGTAGTTGTTCTAGCATACATTCTAAAACATTGTTAGACCTTTCAACAGACCTTAGAACACACAAAAATCATACATGTATGTAGTGGAGTTTAATAGCCATCAGACTTATATGCCTGATTCCCAATGTAAATTTAAGCTATATTGAGTCAATGCAACAGCTGGAAATAAGTAGGGTTGTCCCTGTTTTTCTTCTCTTACAAATAACAAACCTCCTTTGCCAGATTTACAATATTTTTTTCTGTTCTACTGTTTAGTTGCAGGGAAAAATTCAAGCTTTGGAAAGATAAAGGTATTATGAAATATAGTGCTGGAAATTTTCTTTGCCTGAATTTATTTCTGGGATGACATTTAGAGTATAATTCCAGCAACTGTGGAGTGCCTTTCTTGTTTGAAATTTATATTCGTGTATAAACCTGTAATAGCACAAACTACTGATTGAAAAATAATTCTGTTTATTCTTTTTTCCAATAGATTTCATTAAAACTAAACAAAGATTCAGTAAATGCTTTCAGACTAAAAGTGACATTTGTAGTTCAATGGTTGCTATTCAAAGTGCTTTATTTTGTAATTTACTTTAATTATACCATATTTGCCTCGATTACAATGTTTCTCCATTTTCACTTTGCCTTTTTCAACTTTTGTGAATGAGGATTATGATCATTTTTGCACTAATATGGACACAAGGATCAGTGACACATACATATATCAAATGTTTTTGTCAATTTGTTTTGTTTAGTTTAATTCAGTTGTACAACATAATCACAACTTTCTCTAGTGGTATTATTTGGATATGGCAATAAGTCAACACTACAGCTTTTATAACTACATTTTCATTGCTTCTAGTAATTATAAATTTTAAGAGTTTATTGAGAATTTGTTTCTCTTTTCTAAAATGTTGCAATTGTTGTGTTCTTTCTCTATAAGGAGTGATTTCATAAAAAGTATGAAAGAAGATAAGGAGTTTCAAGGATACAACCAAGCTATGAAATAACCATGAAAGTTAGTTTTAAATATGCATGGCTGTCATGACCCCTTGGTAGAGAGAACGATATTCATTGCAAATCTTGTCAGTGAGCAAAGACACCAGACCACGTGTCAATGAATTCTGATGTTTTATTGTACAGTCAACATAACTCCAGCAACCAGCCTACTGTTTAGCCTGAAAAGGATATGGTTAACAAGCCCTCTTCCACAAGAGTGTAGGCTTGAAAGCCCTTAATTTTGTACAACACGCTTCAGCAAGTTTTGGGCACAGATTACCTGTCTTTGACATAACTTGTTAAGTTATCAATGGTTAAAACAGAAGTGAAATATCCCCTTGGTTATTTCCAAAATAGAACAGTTGCTAGACAACTGACATCAATAATTTGCAACCAAGTCCCTGCTCATACGTGTCACAGTAATTTTTGCAAAATATGCAATCTAAGTGCAAACATGACATAGACATATTCTCAATGTAAATAGATTGTTAAAAAAAAAAAAAAGAAAAATTACACATTTGAAGGCACTGTGTAGTATTGAATTAGTGGGAAAATATCAGCAAAGGTTTGGTAGTCAGGAAGAATACTGTCTGTTTTCTATTACATCACTCAATAGTGAAGAATTTTCTATCTTCAGTATATTTAACTGTTTTCTACAGTATATTTTCCCCATGACATAGGAAATAGGACATTGCTACGCACTCATGAAATGTAAGAAAACATTTTAAATTTAAAAAGAAGGTGTCTAAATACAGAGGAAGAAAAATCAATTAATTTCCTCTTTTTCTTAAAATAGAACATGCTTTTTTAATAAAATTTTTGATTAGATCTAATGCACACTACAGAAAACTATTGAGACTGCTACTCATGAATTTTTTAGTTTCTATAAAAGTTTTTAATGTATAAACTATATCACTATTTTTTAACTATTCGTCTCATTTGCCATATGTAAATGGATGTGTACAAACAGTAAGATGAAAGCATTCATTTTTCAGAAGAGATCAAGACACTTCTGATATGCTGAAGATCTCAGGATTTATTTGTAATATTCTCTGTAATGTTCCAATTTTGTATTCTGTAATATAGCAAGATTAAAAAAAAACAAAACAAAACACAAAAAAACCCCAACATTCCCAAATCTACTAAGAAGATGGAATTATGACACAGAAATTGTTGGAATTAAGGAATGCTCCGACATTTTCAATTTCAGTACTCAAATGATTACATACAAAGCTCTCAGTAAGTTCCAGGGGTTGACACAGGCAACTTTTAGGCAAACAGCAGTTTTGTTTTCCATTTTCCCCACATGAGCTAAGGTCTCATGCTGGAAGAAGGAAGAAAGAATTTATTGCTGAAAATAGAATTCCCAAAGGCAGATATATTCTGTAGCAAGAGGATGAGGAAACTGTAGTTTGGAGGTCTTTTTTCTTCTGATGTGTTTGAGAATGCAAAAAGCAGTCTGCCCCCAATGAACGTCAAAGACTATATAAAGTAGTTTAAAGAATAATCCATCAAGAGAACTTATTTAAACTCCCTTGACTGACTAATTTACATCTACTGCAAATAGTCAATAACCAGGAGTCAGAGAAGAAAACTTTATTTGACTCAGTCATATTTGAAATGAACTCCTATATTTACTTATTTAAGTTCATTACAGAATCACAGAATTGATAAGGTTTGAAGGGACCACAGTGGGCCATCTGGTCCAACTTCCCTGCACAAGGAGGGTCATCCCAGACCACATGGCACAGGATTGCTTCCAGACAGTTCTTGAATATCTCCAGTGTAGGAGATTCCACAACTTCTCTGGGCAATCTGTTCCAGTGCTCAGTCACTCACACAGTGAAGTTACAATTTTATACTTTTAAGTAGGTAGCTAATGTGAAACAATAGATTGAATTTAATTTATGGAATAGTCCTGTATGTGCAGTTCAATATGACATTTAAATCCTAAACAGTATGTGAAGAATGGAAGTTCCAGCAGTCTACAAATGAAGAGATTTTCAAAATCATGTCCTATCTCAACATTCCTTTTTTACTACTGTTGCATTAAGAGTACAAAATTTGGCAGAAAATAAATCTGTTAAAAGTAATGTTGGTAATTCATTAAGTTTAACTTTACCATCAGTTAAGCTTAATTTCACTCAGGTATTTTATCCAGATATTTCAATATGTTTGGAGGTGCAAATGCTATGGAAGACCCATCACTGCTTTGGGGAGGAGAAAGGAACAAACCCATTGACTTGTATTCTCATCCTCTAAGATGGAGGATTTCAAATGCAAATTTATATTTTTGGGAGAAGTGGAGGTGAGTCTGTAGTCAAATGTTCTGTTGCTTCTGTCATAAATGGGACGGGTCCAGCCACTTTACTTGGAAATGAGGAACAGCAAGAGTTTTAACTACAAAGACTGTGGCTCATATGCAAGGGTGGAACAACCGTGACAGGTCAGTCTCTCTTCTTCCTCCCCCCAGCTGAGCCAGTGGTAAGGGCCACCCATCACCTCTATTATCAGACTATCACACCTGTGTTTTAATTCCTTTCTCATGGAATTGCTTTCACTACATATATTACAGTTTCAGGCCTCATCCCTACAACTAGCATCCCATTGACACACACTTATATCTCTTTCAGAGACCTTAATTGTCTGTGAAATCTCACCATGTAGTCATCTATTTTAGGAACTAGTTTTGGTTTTCTGTTATTTTGGCTTATCACTATAGGAGAAAAAATTTTAAGAATCAGATGAAGCAGGAACAAAAGTTTCATTTTGTTTTGGAGAGTTAGTCTGTCCTTTTTGGGTTAACATTTTGAACTATGCTGCTATGATCACCTTGTACTGTGTCCTGTGCATTTCTTCTGCTTCCTTGTATTTTGCCATTAGGCCAATGAGCCAAATCATGCTTAAGCAGGCAGATTGCAAGTATGCAACTCAATATTATTTTGGGAGAATCTCAAAGTTTGTTAGGCTGCAGAATGAATGTGAGCGCAGTCATGCAATACACAGGATTTAAGGTAAAGAATAAATTAAGCAGTACCACTTACATAGAGTTCACAGAATGGCACAAGCTTTTGTTAAAATTTTTGGTAGAGACTTCATAGCCACAATGGGAAATGCTTGGAACCAACAGACACACTTTCCTTTTGCTTATCCATCTGCAGCTTTGTGTAAACAGTAAAACTAAATAAATTTATTGAGAAGATCTGACAATGAGGGTTAAAAAAAAAAAAATCTAATTTCTGTAAGATAACATTTAGTCTAGACTTTCAAATATTGCATCAGTACTGTATAATTCACATTAGAAGAATGTGAAAATTTCTCCCATCACCTGATAAACATTAAAATTCATCTTTACAACCAACATTTAAACATACGGTTAAAAAAGACAAAAAACCCCCAAAAAACAAACTCCCAAAAACCCAAAAAAACCCACAAACACCCCCCCCCCAGTTCTCTTATTGCTTTATTTGAACAGAGAATACTGATAACCTGCCATAATACTGTGTTCTGCAAAAAACACCATGACACATTCTAACTCCCTTCCATCTATTCACATTCGTTTATTTGTTGCTTCTGTAAATATCTTCTTATTCATTAAGTTGCTTTCTGAATATCAACTATAACCTCACCACCTCATTATCGCCACTATCTCAGTGTTGAGATCAGAGGTGAATGATATTCCCAGTCAAAACATCATAAAGGTCAGGCTTTACGGCTGAGAAACTAAAAAAGTTATCTTAAATAATCCAGTCCAAATATAACATCTAAAACTAACTCAAAATTCACAGAAGAACCTGCAACTGTTCCCTTAATCAAGTTGTGTAATTCCTATTTTGCAGCAGTTCATACTCTTTTAATGAAGGCTCAGCCTTCATCTCAATTAAAAGGACTATATTCAAGCAAGCACTTTGCTTTGTTTTTCTAATTACATCAGCTTCCTTTTTTATAGTTGTCACACATGTAATTTTAAAAAATTTACAAGTTTGCACTCTATTTTAAAGATATAAAGGGAAACAGTTACTATATTTCTATAACTTCTTTCTTGAACTATAAATAAAGCTTATTATTTTAAAAAATAAACATTTTTAATTAGTTAAATTATAGTGACTTTCTGTATAATATAATGGAAAAATATACTGGATATCAATTCATGACATTTAGTTTGCATATTTGCCTTCATTCTGTTCCTTATGCAGCTCCTTAGTTTGTGGTGGTTGTTGCTTGATTTTCTTCTTCCAGGTTATTCTGGTGTTTTTAATTTGTTTGTCAAGGTACTTTTTTTTATCTTAGTCCTTTTAGGCAATATTTTAATGGCAATGTTTTAAAATCAATGGCAATGTTTTAAAATCAATAAAAATAAATGAGAAAAGTCAAATTGCTAAAATTAGGTATTTACAAGTGGTGAAAAGTGGTCTAATGCAGATAGCCTGGACAAGTTCCTGTATACTATTTTATACACTTTCAAATCAGGCAATCATTAATTAGTTCTGAAACAAACTTCTGCTTGTGGCTACATATCGGGTAATAGTCTGTAATAAACTGTAGGCTGAGGAGCAATTACATTTCTTCTATCAAATTCAGGTTGTTCACAAGAGCTGTTAAGTATCTTTCAGTAACTCCTAACTTTTATCATGAATCATAGATAGTCTGTATTAAGCAAGTGAGAATATGATAAACATAAATATCCATATCTTGTTTTTCAACAAATCTTGTCTTGTTACAATGAGGAAAAAAATCCAAACAACAAAATAAAACCCCTACATAGATTTAAGACATGCTAACATCCTTTCTACTAATTTGTTTATATCAAATTTATGTTAATAAGTTTGAAAAATTTCATTGTATTAGTCATGCTTAGACTTGCAAATATAGTCTATTAAATTTCAGGTTATCAGAAAACAAACATATGCAACAAATACAAATATGAAACAAATGTTTTGAAAGATAATTCTTAATGTATACTTGGACTGTATCACACCACAAGGCAGAGCTACTTGTGTAAATACAACATAGCTGTAATGCACATTCTGTTTGGATCACAGTATTCAGTGAAAATATCTTTTCACATTTGTTTAGTTACAAAAAATCAACATGATAGATGACATGCAATGCCATGAATAGGGAATACTGCACTATATGGATTTGACTGACCCAGATAATCTTAGAGACATTTGTCAGAACAACTGGGCTCAGAGGTAAAAGTCATCTTCCTTAATTATTTTGCATTCCTTTAAAAAACAAATATTCTTTTTTTACAATTAATTTTTAATATCCAGAAACACTGAAGGTTTTTGTTTGGGGGTTTGTTTTTTTTTGTTTTTGTTTTTGGTTGTTTTTTTTTTTTCTTTTCTTTTCTATTCTTCTAAAAAACAAGTAGAGAAAGACTTACATACCTGTTTATTACACCCAGGAAATTCTTCTTTAATCTATGTTAGCATTTTATATATTTATCAATTATTTATGCATGTTTTTCTCTATACTTCCCTGCATGTAAATGTAGGAAAATACGTATGACATGAGAGTGTAGTTTTAAAACTGAATGTAAGATCCATTTGCTATGGAACTTGGATATTATTTACAGAAGATCTCAGTTTGAATGTAATTGGAGAGATCTCTCCATAAAGATCCTGTAATTTGACATGTGATTTTGTTACACATTTAATACTATTGTTGCAAGTTTTAACTTAAAAGAAGATATGTTCAATAGGCAAAAAACATTCAAAGTATAATTTTTCTTAACAATATTTTTCCTTATAATGGATGGTGTTCTCTATTGACAGTGTTAACATTTGTCTGAAAATATTTCATATTTTATGGAAAATATATCAAAAGTGAAAATTAATATACTTCCACTTGACAGGTATATTGCAACTTTTCAGGGGAAGAGCTCAATAAAAAAAAAAGAAGTGTTTACTCCCTATTAAATGGAAAATATGGCAGCTTAAAAGATCAGGGAAACTGCCTAAGACAAGGTAATTTGAGAATTATTTTGGGAATTTCTATTATAGCAACCATGAAACAGCAAGTGTTGTCTGTGCAAGATTAAGAATAAATAAAAATAAATACATTTTAAAAAGATTTATTCATTTTAATAAATGTTTGGTTTATTATGTTGAGAGGTGTGTAGAGGGTTTGCAGAACATCTGAAACAAACATAGAATAGTATTAATCACAGTCTGCCTTATAGTGATTTACACTACATGGGATCAAGAGCCAGATTGGACAAACATGGGAGAGGAAACCATTCAAGAGTTTCAAATATGAAGAAAATACCTCTGTCTCAAAAAGTATTTCTGTGTTAAATATTTGGAGTCTAGGAAGTAGCCTAGGAGATTATTGTGTGACTGCTGCCCCACTCTGTTACTCTTTGTTAGACATCTGCTTTTCGCTATTGCTAGAGTGATCATAAATGTAACTTTTTCTGGATTAACCTTTTCCCTGACATTGTACAGGTCTTCTTCTGTTCTTATTTTCATCATTATTTATGCTGTATTTGCTGAAAAGGTGAGAAAAAATAATTGTCTGTACTTAAAGACTTTAGGTAGAAGAAAAGCCAAAAAGGGGAACAGGCAAGAAGGTGAAAAACACTAAATCGGTATGCTTAGACCCTAGAAAGACACAGATTCTGAATACATTTTCACTCTTTATTGCATCCTACTATGAAATGAAATGTATCTTTCAATTACTTTTGTTGTCATTTAGATAAAAATACAAGGACAAGTATATTTGCATCAAGGCAGGAACAAAATAAAAACAAACTAAAGTAAAGATTTAAGAAAGAGGAATCTTGGGGTGGGGTTTTTTTTTGTTTGTTTGTGTTTTTTTGTTTGTTTGTTTGTTTTTTCTTTCATTCTGTAAATGCTTTTTTTTTTCTCCTTGTAACACAGAGCAAGAATTCATATTGCACATAGCCAAAGTTTTTTTCCCTAAGAAAGACACTGTATCTCAGCAACAGCATATGTACTGTGGATTGTTACAGCCACTTTCTCTCTTTCCTTCTATTTTTCTCTTAGAATAAATAAGCTTTTAGGACATCACCAAGTGTTCCTTTTGACATTTCTGTAGGTCTTTTGTTTCCATTTTCATCCCAGGAGATTTTAAATTTCTTAATAGAGAAATTGGCATTTTCAACTTGAAAAGATAATTATTTTTTTTTTTTTGTCTCTTGTTCCCTAAAGGTGTTTCATCCAGTAAATCAATATGTCAGTTACCTTGCAATGGTGACAGTACCACAGCCAAATTGTTCATATACATAAAAAATAAGAAAATATTTTAGAAATTTTGATGTATGTTTATGAATGTCTTCATGAATATATCAGCTGTGAATAGTTGCACACACATGCTTTTATAAAAGTATTTAGTTTTTGACATCTCTAAAAATATCTGAAAATGAAAAAAAAACACCCTTTATTTTTCATATGAGAATGACAAGTTTTCACTTTGGAAATATATTTTTCAAATTCCTTTGAGGGGTGAGGTGGATTTATATGCTGTCTCACACATTTTAGTGCTTGTTTTTCTCACTTTCTGTTTCCAGATTTTCTTCCCAAAATAAGCTGAAGTCTGAGTACAGTCTTGTCAGGCACAGACAGAATAATCTGATCTATAATCAGTTCTAATATTTAAACATGTATGGACTAAATTTTAAAAGAAAAATCACTTTAGTTCCATGCTTTCTGGATGGACATCTGCTGGCATTTGTAATGTTCAGAGTCTCTGAAAGGAAAGATGATAGATGTGAATAATGCAAGCACAGTAAAAAAAAAACTTGAAAATATAGACTTACTTTCTTAAGAAAATATATCATACACCAATAAACATAAAATCTACATTATTTAGTATTTATTTTTACATAAGCATACAAATATTTTAAAGTATGGCATAATCACTTTGCTGCTTTTTTATGTGTCTGGAAGATGATATGCAACAAACATATCTAACTCAGGGCAAGATAATCTGTTTGGGAAAATTTATAATATTTAGTTCTTATTGTACTTTTATCTTTATAATAACTGGAGTGATAAACAGTAACCATACTCCCTAAAGCAGAACATCAAAGACAATATGACAGAAGCTGGGAATTAAAAATCAGTCATCAACATTATAGCATAGTATGCAGAGTATGATGTAGCATACATATCATTGTATAGTACAGTGCATTACAGCATATTACTATGCTGTATTGTATTGTGTTCTGTAGTAACAGGGATTTCAAATACAAAAAGTCACAGAATTCTTGTGGAATTTTCTGATCATCCCCATTACAAAATATCTAAACTGCATAGCAGCACTAAAGCATTCTAAAGCCACTATAACTAAATTAATATGAACAAATTCCATCTACTTTGAGGTGACCATAATTTGCACTAATGGCTAGCAAAAAAGTGAAGGGTAGTCTTTGCATTTTAAAAGCATAAAATTAAGTACAATTTCTCTGAAATTGAAGTCTGTTGAGTCACATGGAACATCATCAGTCGTCCCTTTAAAAGAAAGGACTTGAAACATCAGACATACTGCTAAGTACCATAGTTTTTTTCAAAACTACTTTCAGATGTGTGTGTGTGTGTGTGTGTGTGTGTGTGTGTGTTTAAAAAATATGAAGTTCCAGGAGACAAAGAATGATGAGCTGTTAACTGTAACTACATTCCAAATTTTTCCCCATAAATATATTTAAATATCAGCAGGCTTCTAAAACAAAGAGAAAACACTGTTATTGGGTTGACTGAAACACATTTTCTTTCCCTCCTTAAGGTCATCATATTGATTCTGGCTACTGTAAATATTAAATCTTTCAGTCAATAAGTTTAATACTAATCTAAAAAAAATCACTACATGCTTACTACTTGTAAAATAGTAACAGAATGTGGCTTAGTATGCTCTGTTCTGTATGATATTCTCTGCCTTAAAACTTAAGTT
>VXBX01000268.1:139720-152192 GCA_013400415.1 Scytalopus superciliaris | reverse complement strand
CTCTCCCTCTCCCTCTCCCTCTCCTCCCCTCTCCTCTGATTTCTCCAACCTTCAGTCATCAGCTGTGCTTAAGTTTTGATTTCCATGTTAAAGCAAAGCATTCTGATTTTTTTCTCACTGCTCATGTTCTTGGTCTTATTAACACTCCAAGTGCAGCCTGCTCAAGTTGTTACTGTCACAGGTGTCTTGAACAATGACTATTCTGTGCAGAAAATGGAATCACAAGAGAACATAGCACTTCAAGGTATTTCCTTTCATCTACTCTCCTTTACCACACACACAACACTTTCAAATATAGATGGATTCAAACTTAATCTCAGATATAATTTAATGTTTATCATTAATTTGCTATTGCAGACTCATTTATTCTTAACATTTATGGCAATTTTGTCATTCACCTTCTGGATGAGGCTGAGTTAGTGTAACTCTATGTTAACTGACAAAATTTTTAATATTTCCTTTATATTTAAAATAAGCAAAATAGACTTGTCATGATAATGATGTAATATATGGCCAAAGATTATTACTAAGTAGCCCAGCACACTACTTGATTCCTTTAATTCCCATGATTTTAATATGTTTATTTGCCATTTCATCTGGGTCAGGTACTTTATATAATTAATCTTTTGAAGTGCTTCTGCAACCTTTTCTCCCTTCATGTTATATATCATTCTCCAGTTTTACTCACAGATTCTTGGTACATTTCTCAAGTTATCTTAACTCATTACTTTATCAAAACACTAATTTTTGGAATTTTACTTAAATTTAATTACTAACTTTTTTACAATATAGCATGCTCACTTCTAATATACGTCAATTCATACATTTCCCATAGTAACTGGAAAATTTATATTTTTCCTCCTTCAGGTCTTCTTGCTTGGTGATTAAATTTGTTGCTGTCTGCATATTTTTTCTTCTTCCAAGCATTAAAGTGTGCCAATGTAACATTATTCCAGCTATTAGTTTGCTGTACCTTCACACATCTTAAATAAAGGTGATTCTAGTGTGCACTTTGTTTGCTTAGCCTTGACATAACTCCAAGCACTTTACACTCTGTGTTTTTTACAAATTTCTGCACATGACACTAGATCACTCTTATGCTTTAAGATCGTCTTTGAAGATCAATAAATTGTCAGGGGCCATTAAGCCCTTAAGAATGATATCCCATGGGAGAAGAAGGCAGCTCAGGAGAAGCTGGTGGTCAGTTCCCAAGTCTGCTGCCCTGAAGGGTTTTTATTCTGCTATTTACCTTTTCTGTTTACCTCAGGATTTAAAACTGTACAATGGCATGGTCACAGCAACAAAGGCTGTCATTGGTCTTCAAATCCAAGACTATTTTCCTTACGCGTGAACAGTAGACGCAGCAGAGCACCTTCTCTAACTTGACCATCCAACACTTGCATCAAAAGTTCATCCTGACAGACTTCAGAAATCTGAGCCTCTTCAACTTTTCCTTTCAACAATGTCAAGTAAAGTTCTTCACAAAATCCAGAACCTGTTATTGCAAGGCTGTTAAACAAGACAGTGTCCCCCTATTCTCAGCTGGCAGTCTGTTGCAAATGCTCACCACAATTGCCCAGTTTTGGCCTTCACTCTGATAATATTACATAAGCTCCCAACTTAGGTTGCCCATTCCACAGCATGGTTGCCTGCAATTGCATTGGGTTGATAAGTCCCACTCCGTCGCTCACTCACTTACCCACAGTCAGATAGGAGAGAGGGTCAGAAGGGTAAAACCAATAAAAACTGGTGGGTTGAGATAAAACTCAAAGCTGAACATGCAAACAAAAGAAACAAGGAGGTCATTATCTACTTCCCAGTGGCAGGCAGAGAACCAGCTATTTCCTAGTTGGGAAGATCAACAACATGACTGCAAATGTCCCACTTTCCATTTCCTGAGGTTTTATTGCTGAGCATGGCATCATATAGTATGGAATATCCTGTGGGCCAGGTCAATTGTCCTGGCTGTATCCTCCTCAAAATTCTTGTGCATCCCCAAGCTAATTGCTGGTGGGGCACATGGGGAAGGGGCTTGGTATTGTGCAAATGCTGTTTAGCAACAGCTAAAACATTTGGGGGTTATCAACATTGCTTTGGTCACAAATCCAAATACAGCATTAGATGGGCTCTTATGGAGGAAACTACCTCTATCCCAATCAGACCCAATTCCGTATTTGAGATGACATCAGCTGTGTTGTCAGATCTCTCAAACTATAGCCGTACAGCTGTGAACTAGCACCTTATTTTCTCTTTACTTCCCAAGCTGTATATTTTGTGCAATGATATTTGAGATGGGAGTCCATTCATAAATTGTGGGAGGAATTGTGGGAATGTTGCCATTTCCTGATCTCAGAGTTGTCTCTATGCTTAGTTTCTGAGGTTCCTAGTTCAAAACCTTCCTCAGATAGTAAGCAGACTACTTTCTGATGTTCTTACTCCACGTTGCCAGAAGGATCTCAACAGGACCCAGAAGTGCAGCTTGCAATACCAGAGAGATATTGATGTGCAGAATCCATCTCTTCCCAGTTGAGCCTTCCTCACTAGGATCAAGGAAAACACAACCTGGACCCTTATGCCTTTTACTGTGTCACATCCCCCTGAAAGTCTAAGATGTAATCATTGTCTTCCTCATGCTTCTTCCATGAATGGGAAACAAAGCATTATTTATTATTATTACATCATACTAACATAATGTATATGAACTCCAGTTGTGGGTATTGTGCAGGTGAGTTCATACAGAAAGTTCAAAACTGAAAGACTAGTCTAAGAGAATACAATATAAATAAAGATAAATAAGAACATATAAATAAATATACAATAGAGAACAATCCTTCGCTATCGTACTTGATCACAGCACATAGAGCAGCTTGAAACATTGAAAACTGTTTGTTTCTTTCTGTGATGATAAAAAAGTTATGAGAAACAATTTGAAAAACAATAATACAAAAATGCATACATGGGGAGGCATATTCAAAAGTGGAGGGTGACGTGCATGGTAAAAGGGAAGAATTTGCATGGTTGAAATATATGCATACTGGAAAAAGGATTCCTCCTGGTGAGTGAAAGGGGACTGAAAGATGGGCAAAAAGATGACACTAAGCTAGGAAAAATATTGAGGCTTTATTGACTATAGAAGACATATCAGTGAATGGTTCCAGTGGAAGTTTTAACACACCCAGAGTAAAAGATCTAACAGATCAAAAGGTTTGCAGCAGCATTCTGAGTGAATGTGCATGGACAAAGTTTCATTTGCTATGAGTGCAGAAAGCACATTATAAAAAACCAAGATACAATCAGAAGGAACAGTGTGAACAGTAAGTTTAGTTATATGTGTAGAGACAAAAGCCTTTAGCGAAGTAATATTAACTTTCTCATCCCTATCAAACTCACTAAAACTACAAACCAATGTCCAAGGTGAAACAATTGAAACCTGGAGTGACAGCAATTTTTTTCTAAGACATTGTGTGTAGATATTATGTCATAACTAGGTAAATATTTGGTTGTAGGATGGAAACATTATAATTCATACAGATGAGCAAAGTACTTTTAATCACTGTGTGCAAATATTATGTGTTTTACTGACATCTGACAATCATATAATTTGTAGCATTTTAAGATATATTGTAAGACTTAAAAAGCCTTGGTGAACTAAATACATAAAATAGCCATTTTTGTGTCTATTTAATGATATTTCATTATTTCAATATTTAATTATGTGGAATAAATACATTATCAAAACTACTATAATCTAATAAAAACTACTAAAATATTTTAAAATATTTTAAAGCATTTATAATTTTTAACATCAAGGATCATATTTTTGAATAAAATATACTCTAGCAGCCTGCAAAACAGCACATTTCTACTGCATTATTTAAAATCAGCATAATTGCCCTTCAAATTAAGTGGGTACATAGTCTTGAGTTCTTCACAAAAAAGTAGAGTTTTTTCCAGTTATAACTTATGAATGGTAAATATGATTTTCATCATAAAAAACTGTGGGAAATGTCAGTGTTTTAAAAGGTCTGGGAGAAAAGTAAGTGCCTGTTGGAGGTAGTTGCAAGGGATCACTCCTTTCTATACATTATGATGGAGTTCCAGTTGCATGCATGGAAAAGAGTTTATTTTTGTGAAAATGATCATTGTGATAATGGCGATAGCAGATGCTCCAGTTTGACTTCTACTTTTTGTGTATATAAGCTGCTAGAGAAGCCTATTCATCATCAGTCAAGACTTTTCACTCTTCCACCCCAGCAATCACAAACTCTGAATACGAGATAACAAACCCCCACAGGCTACTATATGGAATAGAAAGACTTAATAACATCTCTGTAGACTCTTAAAACCATGGATATGTGAGCAGTGATTTAGAAGTAACCTATCTAAAGAAAACAGAAAATATCTGAAAGAAGTCCAAACTATCAGCTTTCCAGAAGTCAGTGAACCAGTAAGCATTAGACCTTTGTGGGAAGGGACCTGCACTTATCTGCAGATATGTAATTTGAAAGACTTGTTTTGGTGCGCTTTATCACATTGATGGCATTTTCAGTAACATTACTGTATTTACAATCCCTCCTGTGACAAGATGCAGCACTGCAAAGGAAGATGAGGTCTTAGCAACCTAGTTCAGCATGTCTGGAGAGCATAGAAAAAACATAAAGCCTCTATTCTAAAAACGATGATTATTTCTGTATTTACAGTTGTGGTTTTGAAAGTAGCTAGGTGGGCAAATATGTTTGGAGCAGATTTTGTGTTGTGTATTTGCACTCCAACTTAGGCAGCATCTGGGTGTTGTTACATTTAAAGAAAACCTATAAAATATGCTCATGAATATGACAATTTTGCAAGTGTGATAAAGTATAGTCAGCCCCAGCAGCTCCAGCGGCCCCAGTGCAGGGCAGGCTGAGCCCCTCAGCCATGGGCAGGCGGGAAAGAGCCCTGGGGAAAGCCTGGGCAGGAGCAGGAGGAGGCAGGACATATGGCAGGGCAGGCGCAGGGGTGGCCCTGTGGCCCGGGAGAGACCCTGGCGGGTCAGGTGTTTCCCTGTGGCCTGTGGGAAGACCCCAGGTTGGAGCAGAGAAAAGCATGAGGAGAAAGGAGTGGCTGAGGAGCTGTTGTGGACTGACCACAGCCCACCACTCCTCATCCTCTTGTGCTGCTTGGGGTGGAGGAGTAGTGTAGTCAATAATGGAGGAGTGAAGGTGAGTCTGGGAAAAAGGGTTGGGAAAGGTGTTTTAGTTTTTGGCTTTTTTTTTCCCCTCTCAATATGCTGCTTTTTTATCTATTTAGCAATAAATTATATAAACTTTCCCCAAGTAGGTCTGTTTTGCCCATGCTGGTAATTAGTAAGTGATATCCCTGTCTTTATTTCAGGTAATTAGTTTTTGATCTTATTTTCTTCCCCTGTAGAGAAGGGCCTTTTGAAGAGGGGGAGTGAGAGAACCAGGGGATCTGGCATCCAGCCAAACATCAACCCAAGACTATCAGGCTCCAGATAATCAGGAAACAGTTTCAGTGTTTAGGCTTGGTTGAAGCAAAAAACATGATAATGGTATGGAATTGGACAGATTCACTAATATATGTTCTTACACCTTGTGTTTAAGCTGGTTTTTCCTTGTTCACCCTGCCAAATGTCCACTCTGTTTTAAGGTCTCCCCTTATACATTATTTCTTAGAAAGAGACAGAGCAAACACAAAAGATTTTCTGTAGCTAGGGAAGAAGATGCAATCTTGGGATTTGATATCTTCAGTCTAAAACAATAGAGCCTTATTTAATGGAGTCTTTCAGGAAAGCTGGGTTCTACAATGCATTTGCAAAAATAGCAAGTTATCGCCCATGACTAAAAGGTATATATATTTATTGTAATTCCATTAAAAAAAGCAAAAATGCCAAACAAACCATCCAATAACAAAACCAAATACTGCCAGAGAAAACACTCTGCAGCTCTTTGAATGCTATAAAAAGAATTTATTTGGCCTCAAATTTTTTCAGTGCTCTGACCTGATTAGAAAAAAAAAACCCCAATTTTAAAATCCTGCCTGAGACATCCTGCCAGTCCTATACTACTGCAGAAATGTAATGGTAGTTCAAATTGAATTGAGTTTGACATTTATAGACCCTACAGAACAGTCCCTTAATATTTTCAATGTGTGTCATTGGGGTTTTGGGGGGGATTTTTAATTATTTTTAAGTTGAAGCCTTATTGTAATATGCTAATGCTGGAACATAATGACAAATGGTGACTGTAGCAGCTGTTTTCCTCAGCAGTTGTTCTGAGCTATGGAGATTATTTTGACACATGAGCTCTGTGCCCTGACTCTACACCCTAGACTAGCAGAACAGTTACGTATACATTTGACAATCAGCATCTGCTCAATTCCTGCTGATTTAACTTTAAAAGTTTATCTGATGAAGCTATAGTAAGAATATGATCTGCTTAAAAGAATGAACAAAAATGTTGGGTTTGCCTATGTCCCTGAGTACAGACCATCTTGTCTACTCCTGACACCTAGGCTAGCTAGAGTAAGCTAAGGTGACTTTTGCCCATACAAGCTAAAGGCAGGTCTTAGCTTTGTTCAAAAGGAACTGAGTATGAAAAGTGCTTTACTGATTAGGGCCTGATAGAAAAGGTACTTCAGAATTGAAAATAGACAAATGCCACAGATCCCTCCAGGAGAGTGCAAGACAGGTGATTATTTGAATTTTGCAAGAAAACCTTGTCCTTCTATTTCCACAACTGCAATTTTACCATTCTACATTGGTTTTGATAGAGAGGCGATGCATGGAAGATACTCTCATCATAATGATAGCTACAGTCAGGCTATAACTGGACAACTGGTGATGCTACTGGCTGAAGGGAGGTAAGCAAGTGTAACTCGCATCCAACTTCAACCCTCTCAATTCTATCACTATTTTGTGTGTTGCACATCTGTGGGGCTGTATGGTAAACTGGCTGGGGAAGATTATACTTCTGCTAATATCTATACAAGCCTCAGAAAATATGTTCCAGAATAGCTTGGTAATATAATTTACAATATTAATTCTAGGAGTAGTGTAGGCAACATTATAAAAGTTTAATATGCAACTGCTGAGCCAGTGTATGTCTTTCAGCCACAGTTTCTTCTGTCAAATCTACACTATTTTGTACTAGAGATTCAGCACAGGGTATTTTATGCAGTTGCATTTCGCTTTGTCCAACAGTGACTATGACAGGTTCCTCTGCTCCCAACATCATTTGTAATAGATTTTTTTGCAGGAGCAACCTTGCTTAAATCCTTAGTTCTCATATGTCATGTTATCTACCATGAATATTCTCATAGACAAGCTCTGGAAGCGTGGGTTGGGCAAGTGGATAGTGAAGTGGATTGAGAACTGGCTGAATGGCTCAGAGGACTGGGATCAGTCGCAAAGTCTATTTGGAAGCTTGTCATGAGTGATGTTCCCAAAGGTTCAATACTGGCCACAGTACTGTTTAAATTGTTCATCAGTGACTTGGATGAAAGGACAGATGCTGTCTCAGCAAGTTGGCTGATGACACAAACTGCGAGGAGTGGCCAACAGTCAGAGGACTGTGCCGCCCTTCAGAGGGACCTCAACAGTTGGAGACACGGGCAGAGGACAACTGTCTGAAGTTCAACATAGGCAGATCCTGCACCTGGGAAGAAGTAACCCCTTGAACCAGAACAGGCTGGAAAGCAGCTCTGTGGAGAAGGACCTGGGGGTCCTGGTGGACAACACGTTGCCCATGGGCCAGCAGTGAGTCTTTGTGGACAAGAAGGCCAATGGTATCCTGGGGTGCATTAGGAAGTGCATTGCCATCAGGTTGAGGGAGGTGATCCTGCTGCTTTACTCAGCCCTGGTCACATCTGGAGTGCTGTGTCCAGTTTTGGGCTCCTCAGTACGAGAGACATGGAGCTTCTGGAGTAGATCCAGCAGAGGACTGTGAAGATGAATAGAGAACTGGAGCATCTCTCTTATGAGCACAGGTTAAGGCAGCTGATCCTGTTCAGCCTTGAGAACAGACAACTGACAGGGGACCTCAGCAACATCTGTAAGTATCGAAAGGCAGGGTGTCAAGAGAATGGGACCAGGTTCTTCTTGGTGGTGCCAAGCAGTAGGACAAGAGGCAACAGGCACAAACTGGAACACAGGAAGTTCCACCTGAACATGAGGAAGAACATCTTTATTTTGTAGGTGACAGCACTGGAACATGCTGCCCAGAGAGATCGTGGAGATACTCAAAAACTATCTGGACACAACCATGAATAAGAAGCTCTAGGAGACTCTACCTGAGCAGAGAGACTGGACTAGATGACCTCTAGTTATCCCTTCCAACCTTACCCATTCAGTGATTCTGTGGTCCCTGAATAACAGCCAAATAGCCAGCAAAGGACATGTAAACTTGTAAAGCTACATGTAAAGCTACCAGTAATGGAAATTAACCAGGGCAGCACACAGTGTATTGTCAAAGAAGCACCATTTACTTGCAGCATAATGATTTTCAAACCTACACTGAATACATAGGACTTTATGAAACATTTAAAAAAACCCAAAAGGTCTACTCTATGCAATTTATTCATAGCCTTAATGCTCTAAAAATTAATAAATTGTTCGGTTGCATAAGAGAGGAAGAGAAAAGGAATAAGTATGGAACAGAACATTTACTAAGAAACCTCCAGACTTAAAGTTACCTCATAGTACTACAAAATCTAGAAATGCTCTTTATGGTATAAAAAACTGTGTTTGTCTAGTCTAGTAGTGATTTCAATTATTTTTTTTTTTCTAAGAATATAGGTGCTAATACTGATTCAGCCCAGTATTGCACTCTGATGCACTGGAATAAGAGATTCCCCAGGGATGATATGAAAATCTTTGTCATGAATGCACAACTTGCACATGGTAGAAAGTATATCCTTGCCTTTTCAGTCAGGAGGTAGCTTATAGAACTTGCAATTGAATCACTTAGGTAAAACATAGGTAAAATATTTAGCAGTTCATTGTGTAAGGTTTTAACACTTTTGCTACCAGTGTCTACAAATTGATTATCGTAGTTATTTAATGTCTTCCCAAATGTGACTATTTGTAATACAAAATTTACACTGCAATAAGGAGAAGAAACCCAAAGAAATGAGATTACTGACTCACATATTTATCTCTTAGAAAGCAAGAAGGTCAAAGTCAGATTAGTATTTAATATTCAAATTAAATGTCATGAGCATAAATATGTAAACAGTGTTAATAAATCTACATTTTATTTGAAAATGTGGTGTAAGCATTGCTTAACATGCTTGATAATTATTTTTTTAAAATATCACTGAAGATATTATTACTACCGAATGGGAAAAAAATCAAATTGGATTTCTTTCATTGATTTAACTAGCAGTTTTGAAAATCTCAGCCAGCAGATACTTATAGGCATTTTAGTGTATGCTGAACCAGTTAAGATCTGCCTAGCATCTTGGAATTATGGATAATTTCTAATAAACACCTTCTTAAAAAGACATGTTTTGCAAAAATACCTGTTCAGTGTACCAATAAAGGTAAGTAGTACAGTGGATATGTTTGTATATAATAGTTGAACTTATATCGAGAACTGATCCCCTACCCCTGATAACAGTTGGTGCTGGAAATTTACTTAAATGGATATAAACCAAAGTTTCATCAAGTGAAAATTGTTGATGAATATTTAAAGGTCTGACTTGATTTCTGCACCATATCGTTACACTGAGAAGGCAGAACTCTTTCCTGTCCAGGACAAAATCTTCACACCACAGCTATGATCATTCCCTGCATAGGTGTAGTAGCCAAAGGGATCACTATGAGCTGATAAGGTAGGTAAAACTTTTATTGTACAGGAACAAGTAGAACTGAGACAATGTAATACAATCCATTTAGGTCTGTGGAAACAAAGGAGGAGATAATATAATTTCGTTCAACTCAAACTACCTTGTTGGGTTCCTTTTTGTGAAAATACTTCAGGTCTTAGCAGAAAAATATCATAGTATTTGAAAGTAAAAGATAACAATAACACAGCTGTGCAAAGAATACACAAAGGTTTTCACTAACAACTAAATTACAAATCAAAACTGAATATATGACCATACATAAATTTGCTAGTCCTGCTATTGTAAACTACTGTTATTCCAGTTGAGTAAGTCCTGTCTTTGACATGAAATTAGTTACACACAGTGAATGGCAGATGGAAGACAGGCCTGAAATACTGTTCTCATGAATGGGCAAACATCTTCAGCTATGCTCTACTGATATCAATCATTATTAGAAATTAAATGTTAATTCTTCTTTACACGAACAAACTGACATGAAACCTTTGTTTAGTCTGAATTATTTTAACATTCAAAATTAGCATTTAGGAGACACAAACATAAGTAGCATTCCTTGTTCAGTTAGGTTTGATCAGTCAGGAAACATCAACAGGATAGTAGAAGGCTACTACATTACAGCTGTTAAATCTTGTGACTTCTTTATCTGTTTATTTAAGATTAAGTAATTGTTTCCTCTTGTTCTTAAAAGATATCTTTTCCATGTGGCATATACAAGAAATGGATACTAGTGCATGTGCTATACTCATATGTTTGTGTTGGCACAGTAGACAATCAAAAATCAGTGATAACTTGTAAGCCTTTTCTAGCTAAGACAAGACATGTATAGTTCCACCTGATTTTCTCTAACTAGTTCAAATCAAATTTGAAATCTCTTACCTTAGTGCACTGTTTTAATTTTTATAAAAAGTGTAATTTAACACACAACTATACTGTGCTATAACTAGTTCTATTATCATAACGGGTGAACTGCAACAGGGATAACTAAAATAAAAATGTGATTAGAGCAAAGATGAGTGACCCAGAATGGAAGGGATATCTCAAGCCAGATTTTAGTGCCCAGAAAAATCTGTATATTTTCTGCATAGATCAAGGAAGAAAATTCTTTCTGGGAGTTCACCTGGTGACCTGTTCCACTCCTACAAGTGATGAATCATAAGACCCAACAGAAGTGTTGTGGTAAACAGCAGTCTTTTTCCTATAGGCTAAGGGGACACTGATGCAGAACAATAGGAGTAAGCTGATTCCAGAGGCATAGGGGGAGACCTCCCAGCAAAGCATCCCTGTATAGGTGACATTTTAGCTGTACAAAGACTTTAAAAGAGCACAGCTATTTCCTTTCTTTGTTGCATTCCCAGTGACCTTCCTAGGGTAAGGGAAGCAAGGTGGGAGATAAAACAAAGACAAAGCTATGAGACTGCCTAGGCCACAAGGTCTGATTTATCTTGATGGGTAACAGAGAGTTTTCTCTTTGTAAGACATGCCTTTGGCCACAGCAGCCAAAGCCAGTCCTGAGACATGCAGATTTCTCCCACAAGTCTGACATTATGGAATTCAGGATACTCAGTCTAATGAAAACCCACAGTGGAAGTACTGTCATAATGAATGGGTCATTGAGGATGCTGTCATGTATATCCACGCTGACATGAATCTTTGGAAATACACATAATGGCAATAAACTAAAAGTAACATGTTGTCATTTTGTCTACATCTCACTGAAAGACATGTCCAGATGAACTTGATATTCAGAACTAAGCCAACTTAAAAATGCAGAAGTTTCAAGAAGAAGCCAAAATGTATTCAGAGAGAGGAAAGAGTGTGCTAACATAAGAAGTTGGAGAATTACAGTTGACATAGTTCTTCAAATATAAAGTTAAGAAATGTTAAATTGCATCCTATAGGTACCTGGTTCATGAGGAAATCTGTCTGCTTTTGATGTCCTCATTTATTGTACCAGTAAGTAAATTGGACTACCAAAGAAAGAGTGTGAACGTCAAATATGAAATTAAAATATTTACAATACTATAATAGCTAGTCTTTGAAATATTTCTTTTTTTTTTTTACCAGTTAAGGAATTTGGTTTGTGGCAATACTAGGAGAAGTGGAAGCCGCATTCAAAAATTACATTGCAGTTTTACTTTCTGCTAGGACAAAGTTCTCATTATCTGAGAGATCAACCAACTACAATGAAGTGACAAAAATATTATCTGGGTGGAGACAATTTTTGTACTTTTTGTACAAAAAGACAATATAGAAAATTGAAGTAAGGTAAGTTGAAGATAACAGTATAATGAATCAGTCAGCTGTTTTACTTTCCGATCAAGTGCAAGAGATGCTGCATATTAAATCATGTGACAAGATTAATTCATTGATCAGACTGCATGATATGGGGAGGTTCCCACAGATTAGGGCATATGGCATTCTCTGCCAGGTGTTATACACTGCTCCTCTTCCATGCACTACATTAAAATTCTCAGCAGGTCAACCTTCTTTGTCTGGAATAGAAGAGAAATTGTAACTGACCTGGAAATGCAATACTTGCAAACTCTGAAGTTCAGCAATATGAGAGAAACACAGATATGTGAATTGTGCATAATGCTGAAGTTTGACAGAAGTGAAAATAAGTTTCTTT
>VXBX01000268.1:120951-138809 GCA_013400415.1 Scytalopus superciliaris | reverse complement strand
GATTTATTGAGATTTTTTTTTTTTTTTTTTTTTTTTTTTTGAGATATGGCTTGAAAATTCTCTGTTATGGTTAGGGAGTGCAAGAGATGACTGTTGATTGTTGAGCACTTAGCCTGATGTTTTATTCTCAAAAAATGTTGAAGAAATTTGTTGGAAAATAAAGAAACATGGGTGTTATTTATCCACATAAAAGTAAGTTTCTATTTTGAGGCTTTGTCTAAGTAAATGGAGATAAAACCAGTGCAGTCAGTGGAGTCTAGAAAACAAGGCAGAGGTACAAGTGCAGATGACTACTTTGAGATGAATTGAGTATCTTCCCAAACTCCCCTGGTGCTATTCACTAGATCTCCAGTGACTCTCATGGGTGCTTAATTTCCTACGTTTAGGAACTAAGTGTGTTATGGAGGAGCTGAATGTCACCTAATAATATTGTGTACAGGGACAAGTGAAGATTGACGTATTTCTCCAGGTTCCTGCCTGGATCAGTCAAACTCCTGTTTAAAAAAATAATTGCTTTTGCAGGCAGAGGCCCTCACAAAGAGCAGGAAGGATTGTGACTCAGTGTCACAATCAGTGGTACTGACTGGGGTCCACCTGCCTTTGAATGTGGACAGAGAAGCAGTTGTCTGTCTGTACCCTACTGAAACATAACGAGCTTCTCTAGCCTTGATATCTAGAAATTCAGCATACATACAAGATTTTACTGCCAGAGACTACATAAGAGATTCAGTGTGCTTATCTTACTGCTTCCCCTGAAGTTAAAATCTCGTGGTGGGGCTCACAATGGAAGAGGACTTCCAGCTGCTCATTGAATGCTCTGGCTTATAAAATAGTTCCTTTTCTCTTTGTTCTTTGTTTCTGGTTCTTAGAGCCTGCTGCTTAGCTGATGCTGAAGCAGAGAAAGAGATATCTCTCTTCTAAATACAGGTCTTGAGATTTGTACCACTATATGACAATGGACCATCAGTTAGGCTGATGTGGAAGCTTGGCTATGGAAAAGGCCATTGGCTGAAGACTGAAGTTCAAGAAAGAATAATTCAAGGATAAGGAGTATTTTCACTTCACCTCTCCTCTGCCATTTGACAACACCAACGTAAACTGAGCAGAAATTGTAAATGTCTGAAAAGTAGGTATAAAACATACCAAGTTACTCACATCTTATTTAATTTGCATTGTAAATGTACACATACACACATAGAGTCACATTTCTTAGACCCAGACTCCTAAGTCCTGTCCTGAACTTATGGGTGATATGATATAATTGTTATTGTAGAAGTCAATATATGCTCTGTCTCTGTACGTGTGCAGACTAATACCTTGGGTATTTAATACCTTGTGTCATTAATACCTTGGGTGATTGAACTTAAGCTGCCTTCAGCCAGAATGCTGCAGAAAAACCTGACAAATTTTTGGAGGACCTCCTCAGGTGGAAATTTTGTAGAGTTCCAGTCTCTAAGTGCTCTAAGCCAACTGCTAGGCATTGCCTAGATGTTTCAATGTATGCTTCAAGCAGAAACCTGGATGGAGGATTTTCCCATTCCACAGAACCCCCTATGCAGATCTCCACACAGAGTTTACCATATAGGTATAGAAGGTACAACCAAGAACAGGATTTCACCCGTATAGACAAGGCTTTGCTGGAGACTGACTACTGTCTCCCCTTAATAAGGATTTCAGTAATTCAGATGCTTTGTACTGACTTAGTGTGGAAGCCTCAACTTTTTCCTGAAAGAAGTGTTATTTAGAATACATGACATTGAGAATTAATTTATCCAAAGAAAACAAAGTCCATTTGTAAATTCATGCATCTTGACATGTTTAATTTTTATTATACTTTCTTCAAAACCTTCTGTTCTGAAATAATTAGAAAGAAAAAAAGTGACAAAATTAGTTGCATTTATACTTCAAAAGTGCCATTTCTCATTCTGAGGCTTGCCGTTTATACATTTTAAGAGTCAATAGTGATGTGAAAAGCAGTAGCTTCTATGACAATTTTTATTTGAATGAACTGAGATACATTCCAGAGGATAGGACACATTACGAATGTGTCTTTTTTTATGCTACAGGATGCATCTTGGAAATTTTACAAAAATTATGCCATCTGGTTATCCATTTGCTCATTATCAGCCATAAAGTGAGGAGGAATTAATGCAGTTTATTAAGCCTCACTAGATTCAAACTACATCAAAAGTGCAATTTGTTTGATCTAGTATACTAAGATATGTCTACTGGGATTGATTAAAATAAAAATACTGAGTGCCACAATCCTAGAGCATATTTCATCATCCAAGATGTTTCATTTTGTTCTTTGAATACAATATGAAGATAACAGATAAAACAATTGTGTAATGCTAAATCCTTCAGACCAATATTTATAAAAACTGATATCAGTGAACAAATGAATGTGCCTGTAAATTAATTTTCCCACATAATAAATCCAATAAACTAGAATGTCATGTTCAGACAGATTTAGATAATTTTATTTGAAGTCTTTACTTAAATAATGTTCATGATTCAAAAGATATAGAACATTTCAACATTTTTATATTAGCATCATAGAACAATTACATAATCTATTATCAATGACTGAGAGTATTTCTTTGCTAAATTATAGATAATTGCCCAGCAGATATTGATTTCTATAATGCCACTGAAAATGAAGCAGCTACTTCATAAACATTGAAGATCTGTTCCATGCCTGTCTTTGACATATCAAACGGTTTTATTTCAAAGGTCAGTCTTTTAAAATTGAAATACTTTATTCAAATGAATAGCTTTTCAGAGAAGGAACTTTCTGAAGTAGTTAGCCTTTAAATATACTGAGGTGATTCTCAACTTTACTTTTACGAAATATAAGTTAGTCAAGATCATATTCACCTCAAAAAGATTTAGCCATCCAAAAGTTGGAAAGGCAACTTGGCTAGATACATTTAAAAAACAAGCAAAACAAAACAAAATAAAACAAAAACAACAAAAAAACCCCAAACCAAACCAAAACCAAAACAAACAAACAAACAAACAAACAACCTCTGAAAAATCCACCCACGGAATTTTTAAATGAGAATGATTATTTTGGGTAATTTGAAAATACTGACCTAAAATTTAATTATTTATGGTTTCTTGATTAGAATTAAATGTACAAACTATAGTTGTGACAAAGTTATTTACCTCCTTCTACTTTAAACACTGCAGGGAGTATATCCATCTTGAATATTGAAGGCTGAGAGTCAAATTTCTCTTCTGCTTAATTTAGAGAGAGGACAACAAATTCCTGGAAGAATATCCAGCTACAAAATGAATTTCTATTTCTATAGGTTGGGATTTAGGTTACAGTTCAGGAGTACCTTTGCAGTATTGTTGGTTTCAAAAATTTTGAAATATTGTGAAGTCTGCTGAAGCCCTCTTTTTACTGGAAGTGGGAAAAAAGAGAAACGTTTTGTCCATCTTTGTGGCAAACTGACAAGTGTGTAAGGCTAAATATCTGCCTACCACCTAGTGCCTATTTTTGCATCTATATTAGCCCAAGTTTCACCTTGTGACCACCACCATGACATCTGTACAAAACAAAAACTGATGAGTAATTATTTTGCACTCAGCAAATCAAATAATTTTCGTGATTACATGATTTGCCATGCCTGATACATAAACAGGCCATTTTCATGTGCTGCAAGACAAGTCAGAGGAAGAAGACTGGCCTGTCTGAACAGAAAGCTTTGGCTTGAAAAGGAGAATTTTGACATTTGGAAGGAGAGTTATGAACTTTGGAGTGAAAGAGAGATATGCCTTTATCTCAGATAGTTTAGAAATTTAGGGGGCTCTGACCCTTGTAGAGTTGTATTTTAATCATTTTAGTTGATTTGTTCCTTTATCAGTTTAATATTGCAAAGTGAAGATCAAAATCTTGAACCAATCAAATACTGGAGTAGTGCATCTGGAAGAAATTAATTTACACAAGTCATACATTTCACAGAACTTAAGTCAATAGAGATTGTTTCTGCTAAGAAATAAATTCAATAGAGAATTGTTTAAGTTAAGAACAACCTAGATTTATATTAACCAATGAAAAATGAAGGTATCTTATTAGGAGCTTGAACAATTGGCTAGGAGGTTAGAGGTCAGCAAGAACTAATCACACATGCCAGGAAACCTGACAATGTGAGGAACACTCTGTGACAAGGAAGAGGCAAAGAGCCCTCTGATGCCCCTTCCCCACATTCTTCTACCAAAAACCGGCATGCAAGATGGCCATCTTGCTCCATGAAAGAACAGCAAGAAGAAACCTGAACCTACCCATGATGCAATGGGGAGGGTGGGGTTGGTGGACCTTTTGAAAGTTACCCTGTATAAATATCCCAAAAGTTTGTAAAACAGTCGAGCTTATATATATATGGCAAATAATTCCCTGTGTTCCCAGTTAACTGAATAAAAGGAATGTCCAATTCAATGACTCTCTGTCATTGGATTTGATTCTTTGTTTCAGGAGGAAGGATCAGGCAACTGAGGAGGACTACAAGGATGTTGCAAGTTTATGTAGGGAGAAAACTAGAAGGACCAAAAGCAATTAAAATGTAATTTACTTACTTATGTAAAAGGCAGTTAAAAATGCTTTTATACATGTAGCAGCAACCAACAGAGGATTATTATGAACCTCTGTCACTTTTTTGACAGAAGGGGAAACATAGTACAAAGGATGAGGAAAAGGATGAGGAAAAGGATGAGGTACTTCATGCCTTCTTTGACTCAGTCTTTAAATTAGGACCAGTGGTTCTCAGAAAATCCAGTCCCCTGACATGGCAGTAGTCCTGGAAGAAAGGAAAGGAATTAGAATAAAAGCCCCACAATCCAAGCAGAGGTGATGAGGGACCTGCTACAGTACTTAGATCCACACAAGTCTATGGGGCCAGAAGGAATACATTCAGGGGCACTAAGAAAGCTGGCAAGAGTGCTCAATGAGCTACTTTCCATCATTTATCAGCAGTCCTGTCTAACTGGAGAGGTCCTGGTTGACTGGAGGCTGTCAAAGTGTGATTTTGGTTTAGAAGAAATCTAGAAGGGCCAGGAGGAAATTCTGGGGAACTATAGTCCTTTCAGTCTGACCTTGGTTCAGAGGAATGTCATGGAGCAGATCACCTGGAGTGATCTGTGACCTGGAGTGATCATGTGACATGTTCAGGACAACCAAGGGACCAGACACAGCTAGCACAGATTTATGAAAGGCAGGTCCTGCTTGCATCCAGGTTGTGGAGACTGTCTATCTGGACTTTACTAAAGCCTTTGACACTATTTCCCATAGTCTTCTCTTGGATAAACTGGCTGCTCAGGTCTTGAATGGGTATACAGTTCACTGGCTAAAAAACTGACTGGATAGTCAGGTCCAGAGAGTTGTGATGAATGGACTTGAATTCAGTGAGTGGCAGGTCACTAGTAGTGTTCCCCAAGGCTCAATATTAGGGGCAGTTTTGTTTAATACATTTACCAATAAACTGGACAAGGAGATCAAGTGCACCCTCAGTCAGTTTACATTCAACACCACACGGGGCATGAGTGTTGATCTGCAGGAGGGTAGGGAGGCTTTAGAGAGGGATCTAAACAGGCTGGATCCATTGGCCAAGGCCAACAGTATGAGGTCCAATAAGGCCAAATCATGCACTTGGGTTGTAACAGTGCTATGGGTTGGGGGAAGAGTGGCTAGAAAGTGGCCCAGCAGAAAAGGACCCAGGAATGTTGTTTTACAGCCAACTGAACATGAGCTGGCAGTCTGTCTAGGTGGCCAAAAAGGCCAACAGCATCCTGGCTTGTATCAAAAATGGTGCGGCCAACACGATCAGGGCAGTGATCATCCCTCTGTACCTGGTATTGTTGGGGCCACACTATGAATTTCATGTTCAATTCTGAGCCCTTCACTATAAGAGAAACATTGAGGTGCTAGAATGTATCCAGAGAGGGGCAACACAGCTGGTAAAGAGTCTGGAGCACAAGTCCTGTGAGGAATGGCTGAGGGAGCCAGGGATGTTTAGCCTGAGAAAAGGACACTCAGAGGACACGTTATCCCACTCTACAACTTGTAGCAAGGTGGGAGCCAGTCTCTTCTCCCAAGCAGCAAGGGATAGGACAAGAGGAAAAGACCTGAAATTGCTCTGGGAGAAGTTTAGATTGGATATTAAAAAAATTTCTTCACTGAAAGGGTGGTCAGACTTTGGGACAGGCTGCCCAGGAAAGTGGTGGAGTCACCATCCCCAGAGGTATTTAAAAGACATGCAGACATGGCACTTAGAAACATGGTTTAGTGGTGGACTTGGCAGTCTGGGTTAATAGTTGGCTTGATGATTTTAAGGGTCTTTTCTAATCTAAATTATCATGTGATTCTATATGAATATTGTTGTAAGCCACTGCTTTATAAAAACTGCTCTTAAGGTGAAAAACTGTACAGAAAAGTTTCAAATTTTGGCTAGGAATTACTGGTTTTGTTAGTGGTCTAGCACAGATAAGTTCAAAACCAGATGCCTTTTGACTGTATTAATTTTCAGTATTCTTTTGAAAAGCATGAATTTTAGCCATTAGCCATAATCACCACTATTTCAAAATATGAAAATATTGACAAATAATTTTAGGGAGGCACCCTTAACAAATATGAGAAATATGTTATTTATGCCTGACATTAGTTAAATTTGAAATTAGCGAAAACGTGACCTGCTATAAATGTCTCATAGATTATAAGGATTCCAGTTTGTTCTCTGCCAACAGGGATGAGAGGTCATAAGCTCAAGCTTCACCAGACATGGTTGTGGTAGGACACTAGGAACAATTTCTTCACAAAAGGGGTGATTAAACATTGGAATAATCCACCCAGAGAGATGGTGGAGTCACCAGCCCTGGAGATGTTTAAGAAAAGACTAGACATGGTACTCTATGTCATGGTCTAGTGGACATGGTGGTGTTTGGTCATAGGTTGGACTTGATCTCAGAGGTCTTTTGCAACCTAATTGATTCTGTGAATACCCACCTAACAGATGACATGTTTGTACAACCAGACCTACAATCTGATTTACATTAAGTTTTCATCAAGTTCTATTCTCAGATTAGTTCTTGCTCTTCATGGTGTTCTGTTACTTCAGTAAGAAAATATTGATTTTGAATTTGTTGTTCTTAAGAAATCAAGCCTTTCTTTCCTCACCTCCTCTTATCCAAATGAAAACAAAATCAAGTTATACTGATTTGTCTCTGTGACAGTGGCTGAGGTAGGAATGAAAAACCAACTTGTTGACAGTTGAATATAATAAAGACAAAGAAAAAACTATCCTTATGTATATTGTTAGTATGTCCCCATAAGAAAAATATATCTGAACAGTTTCTCATGGAGAAGCCAGTGTTACGCTTTACAGAAGACATATTAAAAGATTCAAATAATGCATCTTTTGTTTTCTAGGTAATCTCTCAGAATTTGGAAAATAATTTAATCTGAAATGAACCAACCAATTCTAAATAAACAAGCAAACAAAATTGCCCACAAGAGAAGAAAATATTCAAGGTAATTTTAAAATATGCATGTTTGGTTTTGTTATTCTTTATTTAACTTTCCAGTCATATGAGGAGAGTGCTGATCCTATTTTTGCAAGTCTGTCTTGCCATAATGTCTGTCAGACCCTGATTTACATTGCCTGTTCAAGTACTGCCTGCTGTATGTTAGGCTAGTCAGTTCTGTTGTCTGACATGAAATGGTTTGTATTTTGCTTTTTGATTATGTTGCTGGGATGTTTTGTGAGACACAATCTAGAAAGGGAGAAAACAAATTATACTGCTTCACAGATTAGTGTGTTGTGTTGTAACTATTTGCTAATACTCTAGTAACGTAGGTACATCATGTTCTGAAGGAAAACAGAGTTGAGGGCTATCATCTGAAAGACAAAGCAGTGCAGGTGTTGAAGACAACTGATAGAGTCATCCTGGTTAATGCAGAACTCACCTTGAAAACTTACCTGTACTGTCATATGTTGATATTGAATAACCTTGAAATGTCATCCATAACGAAATCTCCATCCAGAAATGGGGCAGAAGCTGTCCTATACATATAGATTCTCCCAATGCTGTTGAAGGCCAAACTTTCTGCAGCCACCTGGTACGTCTTACTCTGCCAACAGCAGCACCTACTACTCCTTGCTTTCATACTTTGTGCAGAACTGCCCTTTTAAAGGGGCTCTCCTGCTTCCTCACATCTTGAGATGACTGTACAGCTGTTGGTTAAATGACCCTCCTTGATATACCACAGAAAAACCTCTTGTGAGGGGTTACTCACATTCTGCCTACCTCTGTCGGCTTGATAATGAGGCTTTTCTGGCTCTTCCTGCACCAAAGGGGTGCAAGTCTTGCTGAATTCTCACTGACTTAACTATCAATAATGAACTTCTTTCCTGCTTCTGATTCATGTAGAATGAAAGGGTTAAGCCCACTGAGAAATGCCATAAGTAAGCTACCCCACCATAGCTTCAAAACTTCCTGCAATTGTAGAGAAAAATATAATTTCACAGAATTCTCCACACTCTGAAGTATAACATTTTCATTTCCATCAAAGGATATTCACTGGAAAAAGTCACTAAGTTCAATAAAATTTATCTTCATATAGTTTTATGTATCATTTTAGCAAGACAAAGTTCATAAATGTGATAAACATCTAGCATAAAACGTATTTGAATACTATTTTGCTATGTACACATCAACTGCTAAATTTAACCACATGGTTCTGAGCCATGACACTTAGGATCTGAAGATGTTGTGGCAAAGGACAAATAAGTAAATAACAGAGGCTAAACTGCTCTATTCTAAACTCTGTGACATTTTAAAAGTATAATCAGAAACAACAGGGAGCATACCTTGCTATACAGCTCCTCTTCATAATTCCCAAACTGAATCATATGAAGCATACTGTATAATATAGCAGAAGTCTTGCTCCTTTAATATAGCTAGACACAGCACTGTGGACTGTGTCCTATTTGGACCAGAGTTCCCAACATGATCTATTGCTAAATAGCTGTATAATACCAAAATGGGTTTCATATACATAATATGTGATTTATTTGAAGATCAACATCCAAGAAAGATAATAGCTTATAAAAAACTTAAATAAAACAAGAAAAAAATACAAAAGTCAGTTTTCAAATGAACTAGCAAATGAAAAATAAAATTAAAACACATCACAGCAAAAGACTGCTAAAATTTGGCATTGTGTCTGCATAACTTCAACAATTCTAAGCAGATACTGTAGCTTAAAGTAAAAAATTGTCAGTGACAGCAAAATGCAGATTTCCACGCATGTGTAATAGGAAAGTGCCTTTCATTAAGAGCTGTAATAAACAGGCACAGCAATGATCCACATCATAGTCATCATATAAATGTTTGTCTCATAACACTCCTCATTAGCAAAGCCTTTTCATCCACAATTTTAAAGTGTAAGATATCTTACTAGTGCTGAATTTACCACCATTCTGTTATTTCAGTAACAGAGTTGATAGAGCAGTCTAATATACAATAAAACAAGAAACCCATCAAAGGAATATTTCTACCTTTTACCAGATGGTGCACATCTTGCATTTTTAGTGAATTGAATTTAAATATAGAGAAAAGAATAGCTTTCTAACTACCTGTAGGCTGCAGAATTCTTAAACATATTTGATTTAATATTAATACAGTATGTTTTAGCAGATGATTTATTTGATGTACTAAGTAATTTATTTGATCCAGTATCTCTCACATAATACATGGCATATCTACTGTGACAGACAATATATCTAATTCAGTAAGGCAAAAGTTTAATTCTACATCTTCTTTGCTTTTCTGGATCTCCTGAATAAAGTTATATTTCATTTGAGTACAGTTTAAACTATTCCAAATCCACTATTTGCGTACTAAGAAAAGTAAACCTATCTCAAAAGTGAAGGAAAAAAAAAAGAGAACAGAAGGCTTTCAAATGTGCTTGCTTGGCTTCAATATACTATTCTTGATAAGTGATATTTTTCATGAGGAATATTTCAATATCTGCTGGCAATCATATCAATATCAGTAATTTTTAAAGTGCTATGTATTCTTATTAGGATTCTATTATTACTCATTAGTTGAAAATAATGCCATGTATCTGAGGAACAAGAACATTATTATACATCCATACACATGCACTGAATTGGCTAATATATTTGCAATTTACCTGTAATCTGGAAATTGTCATCCAAACTGTTTGAAGCATAATTAAGACATAAATGTATCATTTGTAGACATCAGGAATTATGTCAAAAGACAGACTGGCTGCTAATGTTGTTCAGTGAGATTTTGTCAATATATGCTAGTTCTTTGGTGCATTACTTTAAATTATATACATCATGAATGAAAGGTTGCATGGAATGATAAATTTTGAAAGAATTCATAATCTTTAAATTATATTTCTTTGTGAATCACAAGGACTAAAAGATTTGCAGAACAGAATTTTTGAAAAATTTGAGATACAAAGGTGCTGGTCAAAGAACATGAATTTAGAGCATGAAAAACATTCAAGGTAATGGAAAAGGGAGTCTGAAGAAAATCTGACTGGAATTGGAAAGTTCGGTTTTGATAAAGCACGTTTTACTCTAATAGAGTAGCTAAAATGAAGAATTCGCTGACTTTTTTAATGAGCTTTTCTTCAGCCTTTGAGTATTGGCCTGAAATACGGTAATAGCTCCTGCAAGTCTAATTGAGAAAATTGCATCTCAGATTTTTTCAACCACAATTTCTCCATCAGAAGAACAGTATGGTAGCTCAAACTACTTCTATAGCATCAAATCCTCTCTCCATAACTCTAAAAAAATTTGGAATTACGTGGAATGCAAACTGTCAGGTCAATAAACTCATTCCACATCCACAATTGGATAGATGACATTTACTGTATTACACTTGTGGAACCAGCACACTCAAACTCTGCAGTATCTCTGAATTTATTCCTTCAACTTGATACCACAAAAAGAGAGGTACATGGAAAGCCTAAGCTTCAGTCTCTTAAGGATCAGAGCTTACAGCTGAACCACACTCCTAAGAGTGGGTCTATTGAGGAGCAGTTGTTATCCCATCATAGAAATACCTATGTACCCGTTACACCCAATTAGACTGAGTCAGCGTTGAATGATACACACACAGAAGCAAGACTTAAATTCCTCACCTATATTGTCATAAATGAGAACCCAATGAGATTTGATTAATTTGTCATTTATAAGTCAAAGAACTTTTATTAACATTATAATAAGTACAAAAAGCAAACAATCTACACAAAACCCAGGATCTCTCCTGCTGCAGTTGTGACAAATGTTTTAAAAATAAATAAATAAATACATAAAATCTAGTGCTAAAAGGGGCTTTGAATCTCTTCATGCTGCTTAAGAAGCTTTTCTAGAAGTGGTGAGTCTTGGCTGTCAATCACTCTTTTCAGTGTGGTTCATATATTGCACATATTCTATAATTACTAGACCAAATCCTCTCACTGGAGAAGAAGAATGGAGTCAGATTTTCCTAGTAGCTGACTGTGATTAAATCAGTATATAGAAGCAGGACAGGTAAATTACAAATCTAGCATTGCCATTTTTCATTGCTTGTTTGGAGGAATATCTGAACACTGTTATACTTTAGGCATGAGGTATTGCTTTGGCTATTCAATAAAACACTAATTCTGGAAGATAATAGGATTATAAAAGACCATAGGAGCTTGAGAAACTTCGGTGATAAAAATGAAATAAAATGTAGAACTTTCTCAATGATTGTTGGACAAGGCCTTTTAATCCTAATTTTGGACACAAGCAACTGAATTGTTATAAAAATCCTCTGTTCTTTTTTTGGGCCTCAACATCAGATCTTGTAAAAGAAAGTGATGCAATCAGGCAGCAGCATCTTCTGGTTCATTGAAGTATAACTGTAGAAGTGATTCTTTAAAACCACTTAGAAGAGCCGCCTAGAAAGCCTCACACACAACATCCTTTGGAAAATGCTGTTTTCTACAGGTCAGTGGATTAGCCAGCCAAATTGCAGTTTCTATCTCATTTAACATTATGTATTCATGCAACCCATAATCACAGTCAAATCCTCCCAGGCACAGAAAATAGCCAATACTAAAAGAAGAAAATCAACAGCTCTATCAAATCCCACTGAATAATATACAAAATCTCCACATGACACTCTTTAAACATCAGACTTTTTAATAACAATTTTCAAGATTTGGGAAGACTAATGAATGCTTTAAATGTTTGAAAAATGCCTGGCTGACAATTTATGTTACTGAACTTCCCATTAAGTGAGTGAATGATAGTTTTATTTGCTTATATTTCTTACAATAAAGGAATTGAAATATCTTAATTATTTGACACAGTAAGAACGCAAATATGCATCTTCTCCCTGTGCTTTATTCCAAAAAACTGACAATCTATTTTTCCTTCTTTCAACTAAAAAGGACTTTCTGCATTCAAAAATCTCTTCACTATTTGCAAATTGGATGTTCCTATGGACTAGTATCAATGAAATAATCCATTTTATTTGATAAGTTATACCTCACACAGATTTTTCTGTACTTCAAGCAGTGACTTACACTGTAGAGTTGTTTTTCTGAAATCAATGATTGAATGTGTAGCACAAAATAAGACTTAGAACCAGTAAAGCTTGAAAAGTTAGCACATAATGACTAATATATTTATTTCTATGTCAGTGCCTGTCTGGAATTAATACATTAAAAATTAAACTTTTTTTTAATAATAGATATTCTAGTTTGAAAATGAGTGTACTCTGTGCTTACTGCTCCTGAAAAAAAGACACTCCTCATTTCTTTATCTGTGTATTTTAAGTGCTACACTCTTCTGATGTGGTCTGAGAATTATTTTTTCTCTACCGAGAGACAGAGCCTGCAGCCTCTGGCTATATAAACTTTTACATTAGTGATGTTAATATTCTGCCACCAATGCAACTAAGAGAGGATATGCTTTCATTGACATTTCCCTTTGAAGTGAAATCCTAAAGCTTTAATTTTTATTTATGCAAATCCCTGCTAAAAAATACCTTATCCCTGGTCACGTATGAGGCAATATAAGATCTAAAGACATCTTTGCTTTCCAACTTCAGTATTAAACAGCTCCTGCCTGCAATCACACCACCTTAGGCTCTGATAATGTCAGCTTTTATAATACAGAATAGGCAAGGACTAACTGCTACTTGAAAAGGAGACTTCCAAATAAAACCCTAAACTTCTGGAAGTTTGTGAATGAATTGTGGAGTGCTTTACAGAATCAGAACCTGCAAACCACTTAAAAGCCAGGAAAAGCTCACAAAAACAACAAAAAAAAAATGTTTTGAGGGCTGGGATACTGCAAGGTTGATGGAAGAAAATAAGGAAATTGTGGTTTCCCAGTGAGTGTAATCTTTGTAAATTCACAATTGTATTTCAGAAAGTTGTGATGTGTCCTGGTTATTTTGTACTACAATAAAATAAATTAAGTCCTTATGATTTTCACATGGTTCCAATAAAAGCAAAGTCAAAGCCAACACTAAGTCGTTATGTAAAGATGCAGTACAGTTGTCAAAAGCAGCATTTTGGAGAATGGAGTATGGAACACACACCTAGTACCAGCTTCTGTCTGCAATTCTGTTTTATCTGATCATGTTATAAAAAAACTATGTAATTGTTCAGAACATCTTATCACACTTTGAAAAGTCATACATACATACAAAATAGGAATGGCACATTGAATGTTGGTGTCTGGAAGTTAAGTTTTCTTACAACTTTATTAAATAAGGTGAATTCTGCAATGACTTCTCAGCTGATTTAGTCCGGATCAATCCACAAAAGTCTGGTCACCCTAGAGGGTGATTGCACAGGGCTGGTAGCAACTCTGTAGAGTTCAGCAGCTTCTTTGTTCATCACCACCATGTACCTTTTCAATCAGCTTGGAATAGGGGCAGACCAAACTCTTTCCTGATTGTAAAGAATGAAATAGATACACCAGTATTTATCCTTCCAGATGAAGAGTTTTTCTTCTAGTATTAGCTCTGCACTGAAAGCAGCAAAAAATTGTTTGTGTAGGTTATGGATGTAAAAAATAAAAGTTTATACAAAGAAACAGATACATTCACACCCTCGAGATGACTGAATCTGTCTCTGACAGAATAACCATGTTGTATTTTCAGGTGTTGCACTCACATACATGTTTAGTGTTCTACTGAGTTACACAGTTATTGTACATGAAGAAGAAAGCAACATGCTTTTTATTCTCTCATGTGTGCTTAGAAGGACGTTTCCAGTAACTTATAGCTTTCCCCCAGATCTTGCAGCATTTTGTTCCTCTGTGGTATACTATTACACAATACTTCACAAATAAGAATTTGACTCTTACAGTCTCTGACAGAAACAGGCTATTTTGAGGTACTTACTCATGATCTAGTGGGTAGAAACACATGGTTTAATTTTTTTTTTTTTTTGGTAGGACGTACAATGCATGCTAAAATTATCTTTGAAGCGATTGCAATAAATTCAGAGTTTTGACAGTACTCAAAAATCCTCAAGTGACATAGCACATATGATTTAATATATTACTGTTGTCTCTTTTTTCCTTTTTTTCTTCCTAAAATGTGAGGAATTTTGTTTTTAGTTAGTGTTGGATCAGGAAGTATTCTGAAGTTTGTTCAAGAGGGGGGAAAAAAAAAGTAATGTGAACTTAATTTACATTCCTGACAGACAGACATGAAATTTAACAAAAACAAGCAAACAAAAAAAAAAACCCAAAAAGGTTGCAAAGGGTGGTCAGTAAGCATTTCCTCGCTAAGAGAAACGCTGTATGTAAGGGAAAAAAAAACACACTACCAGCCACAAGTGCCTGACCTTTTCTGTAAACAAAGAGATTTAGATGCTCCAAATGATGACTGACTTGGATAGTTCTAACTTGGCATGTAGTCCCAAACTTTTGTAAGAGGATAGTTCTAACTTGGCATGTAGTCCCAAACTTTTGTAAGACTTTCTGCAGTGTTAACTAGAGAAATAAACTATAATGATCCTACTTACAAATTAATCTGCCTGCAGTAAAGACAGAATAATGATTAACAAGAATAGTATCTCCTATTTTTTTATCAATCAAAAAACTGACACACTGAAAAGATTTTCAAACTCATTCAAAGCAAGGATATCAGTGCCACACTAAATTTATAATAAACACAGTGAACTAAAAAGACTTTCTCTCCTTGTTTTAACAGCTATTTTGTGCTGTAGCACTTATCTTCAGTTCCTGTCTTGCTACCACATTGCCTAGCTGTAAGTGCACAGATGTATAGCTATATCTTAAAGACCAGTGTCATCACAAACATTTTCAAATACAGTTTTAAGAAAGGCATTTGACCTTAACACACTTTGCCAATATCATCCATAGTGCAGAGGCTGAAGTGGAAGACTAGTTAACCTTCCAGTAACACATGCTGTTCTCACTGCTGGCAATATGTTACAGCACTGGCTTGGTGAACAGTAAATTTTATAAGTTCTATTGAAGAGCTGGATATATTTAGCATGCTACTGGGAGCTCTGTCTGAATGATACATTGAGTCATTGGAACAAGCATTACACAGGCTGATTTAATGGTAAATACAAGCTAACGGTGCAAATACTTCCTAGAAAGACAGGGAATTACTTTCTACATTTTTTTCCACTGAGGTTTCTTTGCAACCCCTGCCTGTAGTCCAGAGGCCTAAGTAAGTGTCTTTGCATGACATACATGTTATGTATGTAAAAAGCTTTAGCCAGTAAAAGATTTGTTGAAATTGTTGAAATTCTATTCCCTGATAAAGTGTCACTTGCATATATGTGTTACATATATTTGTGTAATATATATTTGTTAAAGTCAATTTAATTTAAGCATACACTATGCTGATATGTGTACTTTAAAATATGAAAGACAATAGCTGTTTGTACTATTACTAATTAATAAGATCAATGTGAGATGGCAGTATGCCCTTGAGGCCCAGAAAGCCAAAAATATCATGGGTTGCAGCAAAAGCTGCATGGGCAGCAGGTCGAGGGTGGAGATTTTGCCCCTCTACTCTATTTTGGTGAGACCCCATCCAGCTTTAGGGCACTCAGTACAAGACTTTTCGAGTGGGTCCAGAGGAGGATCATGAAGATGATCATCAGGCTGGAGCATCTCTCCCATGAAGACAAGTTGAGAGCATTGGAGTTCTTCAGCCTGGAGAAGAGAGGAGTCCAGAGAAACTTTATAGCAACCTTTCTGTACCTAAAGGGGACTGTCAAAGAGAGCTGAAGTGGGACATTTTACAGGGTCATGTAGTGGATTTCTCAGAGAAGTTGTGGTTGTCCCAGGCCAGGCTGGATGGGACATTGAGCAACCTGGTTCAGTGGAAGGTGTCTCTGCCCATGGCAGGGAGGTTGGAACTAGATGATATTTAAGGTCCCTTTGAACCCAAACCATTATATGATTCAATGACCTAACACAGCAAGTTAGATATCAGGTAGGTTATTCAATATAACTAACAAATACAGAAACTTTCAAAATATCTTTGTATGCCAGTCTCCTTCATGAGGCAATGTAAATAGTTTTTGAAATACTATTGATGGACTGTAAGTGTTGCAAAAAGCTATGTATTTTCTAAGTAAATTTCACCACTTAGAGACTTATACTATATTTAATTCTGCATTCTTAGAAATGTGAAGATGGGGGGAACATGTGTGTGATGTAGAATTTGTCCTTATATATGAGGAAGATGTAATCGAATATCCATGTCCAGTATCATATTTTAAAAAAAAAAAAAATTACACTTTTAACAACTTGATATTATGGAATAGAAAAATTATTTCTTATCCCCTGCTATAGAAAAATATGTCAGGTTCCTATTAGTTATTTTAAAGTCTTTTTTTCCAGCATTAGTGTTATAAACAAACAGAAACTAACAAACAAACAAACAAACTTTAAATGAATACAGATCGTAATTATCAAATTTACATTAATTGCTCTCAGCAAAGACAATTTTGATCACATGTATGTCTTGCTGAACACTTGTGAAGAAACCTATGAGACTGACAGGAAAGACAGAAAGCGAGAATTCTTTTTATGACCTCAGTTACTTTTTTTACCACAACAACATATGTTTTCACTTGTGTTTGAGTCTGCAAAAAGTTGTCTGTATCGATTAGGAAATTAAGACTACAGAGTTCACATCTTTTACACTCTTATGATTCTGTGCTTGATGGTGTTGTGGAATTCTAAGCAGAAATTTAAGAATAAAATGGCAGTCAATCAATAAGCCTACATTACTTCTATTGCATTACTCCCACATGTTATGCCTGTTCCTTAAGAATACGAAAATATTTTGGATTTTTTGTTGAGTTTTCTAGTAATTAGCTGATTTTCTTCTAAAAATCTTTTTCTCCTGATTATATGTCAGACATTGTTTGTGAATAGAAAATCAGTTCAAATAATTCATTTACTTCCCCTCTGTTTTTACTGTGTATTTTGACTATTCAAATGCTGGTTCCTGAAAACCTGCATGAATTTGAGCAAGTATAAATTCCTTTTTTTCTTTCAAGAGAAGATTTTCCTAGTGAGAAAGACACCATAACCAACCATCCACCATCATGACAGATTGAGTTTACAGTGATAAATATTATCTTTCCATCTCTGTCTGAGATTGTATGCATTTGGTCTTTATTTGAATATGTGTTCCAAGGATTTTCTGCTAGCTTTCTAAACTAATTTTTAGCATAGAAAATACTTTTCCACAGTTTTAAAATGAAAATTTTAAATGGAAAATTGAATATTGTTTGGAGACATTGGTTAAAATTACTAGGACAACTGTTTTCTTTAATC
>VXBX01000268.1:69799-120879 GCA_013400415.1 Scytalopus superciliaris | reverse complement strand
ATAAGAATTTAACAAGTTGGCAAGCAAAGAAGGTTTACTGCTAAATCATTTGCTAAATACTTGGTATAAACTAAGAAAACAAACAACTGACCAATTACAGCTGAGTTAAGTCAAACTTTTGGATCAAATTAATAATTCCCTGGAAGCTGAAAGGAAAGAAAGAGTGCTTTGACATTGAATCACTACTTTCCTAAGTAATCCTTAAATCAGGAAGAGGAATCCCAGATTCTTCTACTCTAAGGCAAGTGTCCAGCAAACGAGGCTACTCCGATGTTAGTCCTTTCATTTAGCAGTATCTCTTTTACGTTAAGCTGCTCAAGATGTGCTTTGATTAAACAAAATTTACATTCTTTGATGAACGCTCTTGCTATAAAGTGCCATCCATCTCACTTGAGGTACTTTTAAGCACATTATAGAATTGCAGAATAGATGGCATCAGCTCCCTCTTCCTCTTCAACTTACCTGGCCACATCATCAAAAGTAAAGTCATGTTTTCTTGCATTACTGAGAATTTTCTTAAGCTGTTTTGCACTAGATTTCTTTTTTTTTTTTCATTTGGTTCCATGTTCACATTAAATCTCCAGATCTTACATTTTGTAATGCTACATAATCCCAGAACTCCTTCCATGTTGCTCTTTGTAAATTTGACTTCTGGTTTTTTTGTTTTTTTTTTTCTGAAGTGTGCCATGGACTTTTATTTTGTTCCAGTTTGGTCTCAAACACTAACTTTTTTAGTGTCATAGAGGACTAATAGTGGTTGTAACAATTCTGTGTTTGAACCTTGTAAAATGTCAATTCCTTGTCAACTGCATATTTTGTTCTTTTTATTGATTTGCCATCAATAACACATGCCAAAATTCAATCCAAAGGCTTCATGGTAGCTCATCATGCCTTTTAGAACTCAATGTTGTACAAAAACCAGTAAATAACATTCCTGTGGTCTTGGTGGGGAAGACGGGGAGTGGAGACACTGACTCCATCGGGGTGCAGGGAGAGCAAAAAGGGTAGTTTTTTTTATTGAAATGATGCCTGGCTTATATAGGATCAGTAGGGAAGGTTCTGGAACAGGGTGGAACTCAGGAGGGGTTTAGGGAAAAACCTGGGAGGGGTTTGCAATACAAGGCAAAAGCCTCCAAAAGTGGGAATACAAGGGCAGGTATATACCATATACAGAAATGCTACCCTGCTGTACGCAGGGACCAATCAGGGGTGGGTTACAAGCCAGGAGCGATGCAAAATTCCAGCAGGAACATACAGTGAAACAAAGGGAAAGACATATAGCACAATAAAATCCTCAAACTTGGTACAGACTTCAACTACAGTCTCAAACATACCAAGGGTCCATATAAACAGCAAGCAGTTCTCAGAGAGCTAGTCTCCTCTCCTCCAGCACATTCCCATCACATATTTTCTTCTATGGCAGTGTTAAAAAAACCGCTTTCAAAATTAAGTTTTTTCAGGTTAAAAAAATACAGTGTTGTCAATGTAATTAGAAGTTAAAGAATTTTTGACATTTTATCCATGATTAATATTATATAGAAGTAAACATTACATTCAAGTTGATATTTCTCCTTTCTTAGGTCAGTCAACAGAATTTTGTTTGTATCATATTCTAATATGCAGGGGTACACAAACAAAGATTGGTGTTAAGCTTTAGTCACACCTTTTAGTACATAACCAAGGCTGGGTATCATCAAAAGCATCGAGAGGATAAACAAGACAAAATTACTTTGGCTAGAAAAATCTTCAATTACAATTTTAATTCCTGTTCAGGTGAGAACTTAGGTCTGCATGTCTTTAAAGAGGCATTTTACAGACATATATCGGCACCAAATCTCCCTTGATGTTTGGTCCCATTGACTTTGGAGGTGGGCTCAAATCTTTGCGTGTTGAGAAACTTTCACTTTGTTGGTAGAGTGCTGTAGATAAATGCTCTTTCATTGACTTTGATTAATCATACATAAGCTTTATAGATTTTTTTTTTTTAATTGTACATAACACTTTCAGATGGCCTTAAAACTCAGAGAATCCTACTGTAATCACCTACTTACCACTGGCATTTAAACCAACACAAAACAGTTCACAAAGCTTAGAACATTCTGTAGATTTGCCTTCAGAGATGCAATGGGAATAGTGAAATATTTTTGCAATTTACATTGTACTTAAACTCTCTCCTCACCACTATATTCAAATCCACGTTAGAACATGTATTGCAGTTCAATATTTAAGGGATTTTAAAAATTCGGTCCCTTGGGGATGAAAGTTACATCCAGAACTAGATCTGGATGAAAATATTTAATAAATGCAGATAAACTCACCATGTGTAGTGCTTTCAAATAACTACTGATTTTATAAATTTGTTTACATCCAATGATTTGTTCATTTTGTTAAATCAGTCAAATAAAAATGAACATTAAAACTGAATTGGCTCAATTCAATATAATAGAATTAATCTTCTTTTTTTTTTTCTCATGTAGCCAGTCAGTCACTGTATTGATGTATCCTTTAATTAAAATGCAACAACCAAACTATTTCATATTTCATCAAACTATTTCAACTTTAAACTACAAATTATATTAATGTTTAGTGAATTACATTTGCATACAACCTAAAATGATTTTTGAATGCTCCTTTTCCTAAGTTATGTTAAATACTAGCACATCAGAAAGCCTATTTTTTGCCCAGTTCTCAGTGTGGGGATATGACATGTCCTGAGTCTGACTGAAGGCAGTAAAGAGACAAAGACCGCAGGCAGTCAACAGCTATAGCCCATGATATGGTTTCAATGTTAAAGTCAATTAACATAATCTAGCTACTTTTTATGACTTACTGATTCACGTTTGTTTGTTTTTTGTTTTTTTTTTTAATGTGCAATATCTGGCAAAACCAAAAAAAGCATTCTGAAAGTTTTTCTCATTGGGACCAGAAGCTGTAGAGCAAAAGATCTGCATAGAGGTAAAACAAGTAAAACTGATAATAGCAAATGAAGATGTTTCCTGAAATCCAGTGAAAGTTATAATACTAATATGTGGAGAAAAGATAATTTAAAACATTTGTGCAAATATTTAAAGTAATAATGACCAGGTATTCATGTCCATATTTCACAATTGGTTAATTTCTGCTGTTAATTTCTCATTTTATGACACCCACTTACAGCATGACTTGGCTACCACAGCCCAGAATATACACATAAATGTTTATTGGCAGAGTTTCATCCTTTAAAACCAAAGAAAAATACCTTGACCATAATTTTTTTTGTAGGACAATCTGAATATTCTTCACTGACTGATTCTACATTATGGTAATTTCCATATAAAAGCAGGGAGATTGCTGTAGTCTAAATTATCATTTTGTGTATACTCAATTGCTTCTACAGCCCTGAAAATACCAGGATGTACTCAGTTTTAGCACATTTTAAAAATTAAATTCATCAGTTGTGATAAGAGCATGACTGGAGATTTGTCACAGACCACTGAAGCATTTAACAGATACTCCAGTAACCTTTCCGCTCCATCTGAACCTAAACAGTCTTCTCACAATGCAATCAATGAAACGAGCCCATCCATTCCTAATGACTGCTGCAGGAATACAAAATTCTGACTCTTGGAATATTGAAAACCTTAAAATGTGTCAAGGTTTGGACTGGGTATTAGGAAGAAATTCATTACTGTGAGGGTGGTGAGGCACTAGAATAGGTTGCCCAGGGAAGATGTGCTTCCCCCATGTCCAGAAATGTTCCAGGACAGCTTGAGTGGTCTAGTGGAAATTGTCCCTGCCTGTGAGAGAGGGGTTGTAACTAGATGATCTTTAAGGTCCCTTTGAACTCAAACCATTTTATGATTCTATGATTTAACACTGAGATTGATACTATGTAATGATTCTTCCATACCAGCCTGTGTGACGTGTAATATAGTAAGATATGCACTAACAGCTGTAGAACAGGTCTTACATAAATTTTATTTCTTAGATAGAGGATAATTTAGTTCAGAAAAACTGAGCTACATCTTTCTAGTAATTTTTAAAATCATTTTACACTTCATCGAAATCCAGGCCTCTTAAAATTTTTCATGTTTATTTTTAAATCTTTAATAAATATGGTCTTGACATTTACTATAGGAGAAAAGTTACAACTTATAGTAAAACTCAAAAACATTAAAGCATCAATAAAAACAATAAAGCATAAAGAAAAGCAGTAATGAATATCTGATGTGTCATCACTATATAACTTTTGTAAATTTTTCAAGAGTACCTAAATTATTTTTAAGTTGAATTCAAAGTTAGTATGACTTTGTTTCTCACTGATTAATCACTTTTAAAATTGAAGCTCACATCAGTGATGAATGGTTGAACATGTTCTAGAAATGAGTTGCAATACATTAATATGCAAGAGAATCAGCAGATCACTTAGCTCCGTTGTTTTCACACAACTTCATATCTGAATTACCAAGATAAATTCTTTGTGCATGTGGTTTTTATGTTTTAAAAGGGTTACAAAATTGTCCACTGACTCCAGCATATCTTGACTTCTGACTAGTGTTTTGTAACACAGTGGTCCCACAGGATTCATGACCTAGTTCACAGCTTGAAAGAACCCCAACAGACACAGGCAACTCCTCAAAAATGGGATGGTTCTTACCTCCAGCATTGCATAAAATGTCTGAATCACTGGACTTGTGGTGCATGCACAGAGAACAGAGATTTAGAAGTTGTGAAACTTATCATCCATGAGTGTAAGTTGTGCTCAGGGCCTCGGACATAAGGTCACTTGTGACATTTATTTGCAGTTCCCAGCTCTGCGCCACTTCTGTTTGCAGAAGCAGCAGCCACAGATGAGCTCTGTGACCTAAAACAAAGATAAACTAATGTCTCTGAAAGTTTAGTACACATGAGCCAACATTTCCAAAAGGAAAACAATTTATCCAGTTCTTCACCCTTACTTCAAATATTGACCGTAATTTTAAGGAGAAAAAACCCCTATATATATTGAAACAGTGATATTATGAATGTTGTTTTGTTTTCTTTTGTTTCTTGGTATGTAGTGCATGGGTCACTAACTTCACAAGTACCATTCTGATTTATTCTTATGTACTGTTGCAATATTTTCAGTGATGTGACTTCTTAGTTTGGCTACTTTTGACAAGTTTCATCTAGATGGGTGCTATGTGGTGTTCTTCTTGTCCCCTTTACCTGAAAAGCAAAACATTAGAAAGAGAATTTTTATAATATTTTTAAAATAAATTATTTGGGAAGGACACAACAATAAAAAGTGGTATGTTAAAAGGTGAGCCATTGGCCATATGTTTGTGCAAATGTAACAGGTTTGAAAAGATGGACCTTTGTTACATGGATAGGTTGGAAGGGGAGGGAATATGTTTTATGTTTTCCAGTGAGAGAAGCTCTAGCAGTGGTTGTGGCATTGTATGAACCAAGTCCTGTGCAAGCAGAAACATCTCAGTACAGAGCTAACAGCAAGTCCAGTATGCATTTATCCCATCCACTACACACTACCCCAATAAATTAAACCTGTGTTTTAATACAGTGTGCATTATCTATTTCATTAGTATAGTTGAAAGCTGACAGGACAGCTTCTTTTGTTTTCTGTGCATTTTCTGCTACTTGCCACTTTGTTGAACACGTATGGATTTGCAGATGAACATTGCCTTGCCCTTTTCACTCTTTTTACCATCCCTCTTTCATTCCTGGTTTTCATTTTGCTTTAGATTTCCTAAAAGAATTTTTAGTTCTAAAACTCTTGAAGAACAGTAATCTCAGTCTAGCCCAGACCTCTGCAACCGGAGAGTGTTCCCTATAATTTAACTTTTAAACTTGCCTCTTATTTCAAACCAAGTTTCATTTTGAACAAGTTTCACTACATCATTCACAGCACTGTGCTTTATATTTTCCTTTGAGCATTTAGCCTAATTTTATTTCTGTTCTGTCACTTTGCTTTTCACTTATATCACTTTTGTTCTAGCACTTAATTATTCTATTTTTAGTGATTGTTAACACAAATCCATGCTTTCATTTGACATTTATGCCCTCATAATACATAAAAACTTATGATATTTCAGTCTAAATCACCATTTTCCAAAGTTTAAATGTATTTTGCGTTAATAATTCTTCATTTGTCTGCCCTTAAAGCACCATAATAATTTTTCGGTGCTCTTTAATTTCCATGTAATTTGCACAAATATTATTGAATTGCACATATTTATCTCCCTGTGAAAAGGAGGTGGGCTGGTCAGTCACCTTCCCTCCATTAATTTTAGGATAATACATGGAATTCTAAATTATAAATTGAGCTTTAAAAGGCAAAACAATATTTTTGCATCACTGCTATAAATGTTTTCTACACACATTTGCCAAGGCCAAAACTGGAGTAGAGCTGGAAATGGACTCTCAAGGGAATTGAAGTGGCATAGAAACTTTCTGTGCTGATTTTCAGGGGTGAAGGGATGGATTCCTTGTCTGTGAGATATATTTGAATTACGTCTGAGAGAAACAAAATTTTCATAGCTGTTGTCATAGGGGATCTGGGAAGCATTTTTCCAGACCAGCCAACACTGATATTCAGGTTATCCTCCAAGGAATAATTAATCTCTGGAGAGATCAGGGACCCTAGCCAAGCTTTATCACTAGGGCTGAGCTAGGGAGTCTGGAGCCACAATGGAAAGGGGTTGCGAAGAGCCTTCCAAAGTAATCTAAGGCTTGATGTTCATGTATTGGCTGAAGGACATGATTTCCAAGTTTGGCTCTTGCCTTGGGGATCAAGGGATTGATCCACACCAGAAACTTTCCACTTACATATTTTTTGCTCACACTCAAACACAAGGCAGACTTCTTGTATTCACAGACCTGCACGACAACTCTCAATCCTTAAAGTACGTAAGTTCTTAGATTCAGTCATATTCCATGAAAAGGAGCAAGAAGATAATAGAGACAAGGCCCTTTAAAAGGTAATAGCTTATTTTTGTCCAACTTTTCAGCATATAGAGAGTGGGTAGTTCTGTTTTGTCAGCAGTATCCTGATAAAGTTTCTATTCTTCTTGGGTTTCATATTCTTTTATATCTCCTTTATATAGTCACATGAATGTACAAATGTCTATTGCTAAAATTTCTTTCAAGATATGCACCAGCTGAGACGTACGAAAATAACAGCTGTCAATAGCTGCTTGAATTCTTCTATACTTACATTTAGATGCTTTCATTGACCTGCAACTACAAAGCACATTTTAATTTTGATGGTGGTAAATATAACTGAAATTTTAAGAAAATTAAGGGTGCTTTGCAGAGTAGGGTGAAATATTTTTCTTCTCTCTGTGTAACATTAGAAATAACACTCATGAGAACTATAAAAAGTTTGGTAAATTAATTTTCTGTGTAGTATAACAGGAATTGTACAAGGCCATAAAATATTTAACCTTTGCCTTGACTAGAACTGTGCTTTATTATATGGCTTTGTTGTTGTGTTGGTTTTATTTGTTTGTTTGTGGTTTTGCTTTTTTGTTTCAACAAGCTTAGATATGCTTCACTAATATTGTCAAAATGAAAAGTTTACCTCTAAAGCAACCAGAACTCGCTCGCTCTTTGCTCCTAATCAATACCCAAAGGTTAAAGGGCTTTTTAGCACAATGGAAGAAAATTAAAAGCAACCATAAATCTATCAATCCTGTTAAATGTTGCTAATGGATTTATTCTTTTTCTCCCTGCATAAAATGCACCTTTTCAGAGCATGGTTACCATTCCCTAACTAAGAATTCACAAATGTGCCATATAAATGTACATAATTTATTCCCATCATATTGAAGGTCTGGGAATTTTGCCAGTGAATGAAACATTGTATTCCATAGGAACAAGAAACAGAATACTTCTCTGTCTGATATGAGAGATTCATTCCTTACTCTGACATAGTCATAAATCTAAATTAGAGGAAACAGCACAGTCAGGTTAATATCTAATCAGTCTTTTAGCTTGGGATTTCAGAGGCTTGAAATGGTGATTACTTAATAAGGCAAAGAATATCCAAACCTTTAAAGGCAGATATGAATGAGCTTTGTTGTCAACCTACTTTCCTCTTTGGAAAACAGAAGCTGATGTTGCCACTAATCTCTGCTTTTTCATGTGTACCAGAAGGCAAGTTTGGGACTTTGATGACTTAAGAGGGTTTTTGTCATGTTAGAATTGCCAACAGCTGACTTAGTACAGAGCCAGGGAATGAAGCAGACGTACAACCAGATGGAAGAGTAATCTCAGGAGGATTGACCTTACAGGAAAAATTAAAAAAAAATAAAAATAGTCTCAATATCTCCAGCTTCTGGCAGTATGACCAGAGCATCATATGCCTGTGTCCTTCTGAAAAATCCTATCAAGGTTTCACAAAGACTTCAACAGCAATAAACCCATGTCACAGGCTATATTCATTTCTATCTGGAGAATGACAGTATGTCACTCTTCTTTATTTAATGGTGACAGAAAAACCAGTCAGGGAATAATCTGAAGTTCTGGCTTCTCATACTTCTGCCTTCTTCTGTTTCACATATGTTGTAACAAATTGACTTTCTGTGTTATGCCCAAATACTCTAATGTGAAATAGAATGAAATTGAAGAAACACCATAGGAGACAATGATGCCACACTCAGAGGCTCATATTTTACAATTATCTTAGTATTTGTGACCTCCTTATAAAAGACATTCTTGTAGGAACTCTAATAGCCAAGTAACCATTAGTATGGAAATTTGGATTTAATTTGGTGGGGAATGAAGACATAACAGAGAAACATTTAAATTACTCCTGCCCACTATAATCTTAAACAAACCTTCACTTTCCCTGCTGCTCTTCCCACTTTGTAAGAATTTGACTTTAAAGCTTTCACTATCATCCCTCTGCACTGTGTCCATGTGTATAACCTGACATTGTTGGTTTTGTAGGATAAATTAATGTACCTATAATGCCACATTCAATGAACTTCACAGAAAAAAAAAAAACAAACCTCTCATTTATTCCTTCTTAGGTTAAAAAAATTATTTTTATGTTTTCTTTAAGGAAAAAAAAAATAGAATTGATATTCCAAGATATTTAAAATACATCTTAAAGAAAAGACATCAAAAATATGGAGGAGGAAAAGCATTTTTTCATCTCAGAATCTGCAAGTTCAAGATAGACCTTTCAACTTTTTCTCTCTGATCAATATATTCCAATTTAAAGTTAATTCTAAAAATACTCCTTGTTAGAAACAACTGAACGTGGCATTTAGTGCTATAGTTTAGTTGGCATGGTGAAGTTTGATCAAAAGTTGGACTCAATGACCTCGGAGGTCCTTTTCAACCTTAATGATTCTATGATTCTATGATTTTATATGGTAATCCTTGGGATAAAATTCTAAGAGCTGGTCATGACAGAGTAAATCATGTATCTCTGCTCTGTAATCTGTGTTATTGCACCCATGATTTTCCTGTTTCTTGTAAAGTGAATTGTACTTTTAGAAGTCCACTGTCTTAGCAGAATCTGAGCAAAACCTTTTAGTTATGAACAGTCAGTAGGAAACTGACACCAGATAAAACAAAGTTTTCCCAAGAACCTCATGTACTCTGTGATAACTCAGCAGCATACATCTGAAACCAGCTGGGAGTACATAAGGAAGTTAATTGCCTTGAACCTCTTCTGGTTTTGCAGCAGAGGATTTTTTGTGTTATGAAGCAAATTTTCCTTAAAAGTGAATGACCAGTTGTGTTACTCTCTTCAACAGGGTGGAAATTGCAGCAGGGGTTACACAGAGAGTGCTGTGAATCAATGAAAACACACAGAACTGGTCAATTCTTGTTGTACAGCTGTTTGACAAGGCTGCCAGCATGGGCCAAGAAAGACAGAGAAATCTCATTTTAGATTTCAAGGGTGTGTTTCTGTACATTGATGTAGATCACTGGTCTACTGAGGGAGGAGAATGAACTAGGAATAGTCTTCCTTTCTGTAACTGAAATAGAGAGGAAAAACCTCTCCCAACACCTATAAAATTCTACTTGGTGTTTTTTATGTTTCTTCTTGCTTTATGCTTATTTCAAATAAGCCACTCCTTACTAGCAGGCTGGAAGAGGAATTTAGTTGTTGGGCTATATCTTTAATATCTGCTGATGGTGGATGAGAACTCAATATGGGCTATGTTCAGTTACCGCCTGTCTCACATAACACAAACGAGATGCTGACAGCCACAACACAACCTTACCTGGGGACTGAAGTTGCTGCTGAAGGACTCAAGATCCTGCACGAGGTCAGCATTGCAATCTGGCACAGGGGCAATGCAGATCTAGCAGAGAATACACATACTAAAAGGAACTGGGCTCTCTTTACATAAGCACAAATGTTTTTTTGATATCCAGATTTTCATCAGTGACTGACAGTTTTGGTCCCAATTGGACATATTTTTAAATCACTGATTTTTTGGATAACCTTAACTTCTACCATTTAAAAATACATTATGGAAAGGATTGCTTAATTGCCAAACCTAACATGAACACTGACTTCTGAAATTTTACAATTTAAAAAATCACAAAAGATTACAAATAAAAATTACATTGCATCTCACAACTTGATATAGAAAGAAAAGTCGATGTGAAGCAAAAATATAAGGAATCATTTGACTGGTTTCTATAGGAGTGAACCCCATATTTAAATCCCTTTCATCTTTAGTTCAAATTTCATTTCTAATTCAACAAATAGAATATTAAAAAAGCTAAAATAGAAAGTTGTGCCCATTATCAAGCAGATAAAATTATTTATATACCCTCTTCTGACTCCTGCAGATGAACTGTTGTCAGTATAGTAGAATACACGTAAATTATTGTAATCTGAGAAGATTTATAAGTGAGAAATCACGGAGTTGTAAAGAAACCATGATATCTGTATGGTCTCTCTGTGCACAAGTACTTTGGATGCTGCAATATTAATATGTCTCAGAGACCCCTCTTGTCAAAACATTGGATATGTGGTACTGCTTGGTGAAAAGCCAGTAGAAAGATTGTTTATGTGTTCCATTTTAATTGCTTGTAAAACTGAATCAATATTAATCATACTAGATGGAAAATAGGTAAGTGAAATCAAGAAAGCCTACAGTAGAAACAGCAATATAGCATTAAATTCATACTGCTGCAAGCTTGACAGCAGTCACTGCATATCTGAAAATCTATTTTGCTTCCCCTCATATGCATATGGTTACAGCTTGCTTTTCAAATAAATCTGATCAACATTTTGTGGTATTTGAACATTTTCCCATCTGGTGGATTGTTCATAAAACTCATTTCCCCTGATTTAGTGAGGCTAGGAACACACCAGCCTGAATGGTTTTAGATTTACATTTGGAACGTCTGGGTTTTTGCAATCCTTCATATGTCCCATAATATGTTCCTAATTTTACAACAGATTAATTTATGTTTTAAAGCTAATAAGCCCAGTGTCATGGTGTTTGACTATTCTTTGCTGCATTATGGTTTTTTATTGAAAAGGGCCATGCTCATTGAGTCTCTATGTATTTTATAACAAAAGATGAAAGGACTTTAATTTTTAGAGGCATTTTACTTCTTTACTATAATGTTCAACCTTCTAAAATGAGTCTGACTATCCCCCAAAGTATTAATTAGTCCAAATGTAGCTCTTACTTGCCTTGCACAAAATAATGCTTGCAACTCCAATGGTCCAAACCAAGAGATTTTTTTTTAATTAAATTAAGGCAGTGGTATTTCCTGTACTGATTTTTATTTCAACAGTCTTATTTTTTAATGACCTCCAAAAGCTTGCACAGTGCAGCAATTAAGGCAACATGGGAATATCTTGATAAATGTCTCATCACCACACTTCTGGATAAGTGAACACCACTCTTCCCGATCACTAGAAAGTATGGTAACACAAAGTGTAGAAACCAGATATATTCAGTGTTCAGTTCAAACTGCAAATCTGTCCACTAGTTTATAGCAAACAGAGAAAAATATGAAACTTATTATCTTGGAATGACCACATTTGCATGGTATATTTCTCCCTCTGATACTTGAATCCAAAGCATTTTCATTAGCTTGCAACCGGTCAACCCGAGCCAACAGAATGTTTCCTGTTGTTGCTTTAGTCCTCAGTAATTTTCTTTCCAGGAATGTGGTACATTTCTGAATTTCTTCTTGTCTTGACATTGCACAAGGCTGACAGTGCTGCCCATGCTGCCATCCTCCCACATGGCAGTCACTGATTAAAGCGGATCCAAATAGATATTAGTGTCCCTTTTTGAATGGCCTACACTAGGTGCCATCTTCACATTATTAAAACATCAATCATAGTAGAACCCTTGTGGTGTGCAGGATTCTGCTGAAGCAAATGAAGTAAAATGAACTTCTCTGTCAAGCTGGTAGAAAACATGTGAAGTTTATTTCAGACTTTTCCCTTTGATTATTCAGTTCTTTGATACAATTTTAAATGCTTTCCTTATTACATTATGCAGTGTTTAAAACCATCCTTCCATAATAACACTGGTGGTATTTGCTTTAAAGAACAATTACCATCAGACATTTTCAGTTACTATACACCAGCTCTGTGTAAAAGAGTGTAACATTTTAATATGAACAATCTCCCTCATATTTTTGGTAAATGTCCTCTAACTTACTTCTTTCTCTCCAGACTGATGAATATTGCTGGTTTTCCATATTTTCACCCAATATACATTCTAGTTTGAAAGGCAGCAGACCCCAGCAGGTTGGATGTAGAAAACAGACATTTCACACAATGATGAAGGCTTTTGGATTAAAGTCCTTTGCTCAGTGGAAAACTGCTGGAATTTTTAGTGGTAAAAAGCATGACTAATATCACCTATGCCCTCTGTTAATCTGATTGTTGATGGGTTGTATAAAATGTGGCATGAACATAAAAACAGATTGAGCTTCACAGATACTGCAGCTGGGAGAGAGGCATAACAAGGAGATCACATACAAGCTGCTGTGTCAGACACTCAGTTTCTCAGATCAAGCAACCTGGACATGTACTCCATAAGAATTATAAATACATAAGGTATTGAAAAGATTAAAGTATGGATGTGTATGGGTGCCGCTAAGACTAAGCTGTGAGGCAGATTTTGAACTAGTCTTATGTGTCACTTGGGCACATGCATGTAAGCAATTCTTTAGATATCAATAGTCTTTGCACCTGTCCCAAAATCTGATTTCTTCTAGGCACTGTTATTTTGAAAATACTACTCTATTGTGTCATTCATTAAATTTCATGGCAACTCTGTGTTCTATTTAATCACCATTTTATTTTTCCAAACTTTAACAGGCTGGTGATTGTAGAGAATGTTTAGCTGGAGAACAGTTGAAGGACAGCTACATTTAGATCTTAAATCTTGCTTATGAGGCAAGATAAAGTTTTAAAGAAGAGAAATAAATCCACAAAAAAGAGGCAATAAAATGTAATTTAATTAGAGACCTGGCAACAAAAGTATGGTTTTTATAGCATCATCCACTGATAAGTACTCTTTCACCTTTCTCTGCATAGGAGGTTGCCAGTTTTACATCCAAAAATTTCTTGGCATCACTGAGTAAAAAATTCACACATTTACTATAGATCAAGGATGAAGGCAGCTTAGCAGGATTAACACATCAAAACCTCTTGGAGTATATGTCTTCCTTCTTTTCATAAAGCAAATTAATGCAGGTAGCCATTTTAGAAATAGGTATATTAAAACAGAATCAAGGCCATACATCAAACCTCACTGCAAATCTCAAAGAACATGCCTTTACAATAATACACAGCTTGACCTTCAGCTCCAAATATCCATTAGACACTTCTAGCTGCCATTCATTCTAAATTAGTAAAGTATACAAAGTGATTTACTCCTGTGAATTGACATGACCTGGATCATCACCAAAAACATATGACTATCTTATTAAACACCTAATCCACTTTTTCTTGATAATGATCCTTTGCACTTACATTGCACTTTATCTTTTCAAAGAAATCCACACCATACTATGCAGTGCTTCCTCTCTAAATGGAGGGAAATGTTAGTTTTCACTAGAGAGATACTGTATATACAAATTGGACAGGACAGGCATGTAGGTTCTAGCAGTGAAAGCTAGTTGTTTCTTAAGATTTATTTTTTTGTAAGTTCTTATAGTATATGACCTAGAGAGCTTGTGCAGGTATTATAAGCTATAAATTCATCTAAAGTAATTGGCAATAGGTAGATAGTGAGTGCCCAACAAATACATCCCGTTCACTTCACCATTGTTTGTCTCCCTGGGTAGTTTAGAAGAAAACAAGTGCTGATCTCTCACCTTCTTATTTTGAGGATGCACAGCATCAAATCCCCAAGTAAATGGTAGTATCTAGCTTAATTTCTAAGACAGAATCAAGGCAGGAGAAAAATTGTTGTCCTTTTTGATAATTGCAACCATTATTTGGTTTATTTAGTACACAGTTTCCTGGAGAGACTGGCACAGCAGGTAAAAAAATACTAGCAATTTATTATTATTAGTTGTAATTTCAGGGGCTTATCTTCTTAATAGAATTTTCTTATGGAAAAAAATGTCACTAATTTTCCATTTTCCTGGAGACTCTTTATCTGAAGATGCACTACAAATCTCTCCCTGTCTGCAAACATTAGATCCTTAAGGATTTCTGTGTCCAGAACTTGTGTTTTACTACTGTCTCAGGCATTGGGCTTCCAGACGCAGATCTGAGGTGGGATAGCCTGTCAAATATTAAGTGCTGATATTTGTTTTCCCAGTTTGAGTCTCAAATTAGCTTTTTGTTGCCTCCTATCTTTCACAAACCCTTTGGTAATGTGTCTAAATTTGTGGATACAGTGGATTTGCTTGGCACACAGCATATTCTTTGACAACTAAAAAAAAAAGTAATATCCAGTTATTCTAAAGGAATGTTGATTTCACATAGATTATTTAGAGATCTAGCATATATTGTGTCTAATAGCTCTGCAGGATAAAAACAAATACTTAGAGCAGAGAGCCATGTCTTTTCTTTCCTCCATGACCCAGAAACCCATTTGTTTTAATCAGTACTGCATGTGACCCTAGTCTCTTCCCCTGTCCAGCCTTCGTTGTGGCTCCACACCCTAACATCCATCTCTGTTATGGCCTTTCATCTGGCATTTTTCCACTTTTAATTTGTCTGAAAAATGTTACTATTAAATCAGTGGTGTTTAGTGTGGTCGTACTGTGGAGTTGGGCAACAGCTGAGTATGCTGATTACCTCATCCATTGTCAACATTCAATAACGATTAAAAAAATTCCACAAAGTTCTTGTGCAAAAGGCCATTGAAAAGAAATCACAACATTTTATCAGATCTATATTATGTGTCACTCTTATTCTTCAAATTAATGACATTTTAAGGCTTTTAATTTCTGGAAAACTCAGAGTTATATAACCTCTATCTTAATATAAAACAAAAGATATCTGTCTTTCTGTTTTAGGACTGAGCCCATGGTAATATAAATCTAAATCATAATAATGAAGCAACCCTAAAATGTTCAGTACCATTTTAAGAAGCAGAACCAAACCAACATTCTTCTCTGGACCCCACTCACAAAAGACACATTAATGCAGATTCGATCCTTAGCATCTTGTGTAATTTACTGAGGAAATTATCAAGCTTTGGTGTAAGAACATAGGAGCAGTTAACAGATAAGACCAGAGCACTTCTGCCAGTATTTTGTCTCCCAATGTAGGAAAATTATTAAATCTTATTCAAACAATTTATGTGCAGTCCATTTTCCTTTTTGAAATGACACCTACACATATTTGCATCTACATATTAAATCCCCACTGCAAATAATTGCTATTGTCACACATTTAGCATAGAATATAAGGGGTATATTTTGCTAAACCATAAACTGTTGTTATGCAATGTCTCAAGTATAGAACAAAACTATAAGGTGATAATAAAAAAACGAAAAAAGAATCAAATAATGTCTAATATTCAATAAAAATATTAGACTAGAAAAAATGAGCAAAATATTATCTCTTCAGATAAATATCAGTATGCTATACTGGTAAAATATTTAAAATACAAGAAGTAAAATAATTCTCAATGTTTAAAATAAGAAAGCAGTAGATGAAGATAAATCCCAGTTCTAGATAATCACTACAAAACAGATTTGCTCAAGATGGTTCAGAACACATATGTGTTCCTACAGCAAAAGTATTATGGCTCTGTTTATTTGATAAAGGTGTCAGTCTTGATCAGTAGTAACTCTAAGGATTAGGTAAATACTTGTCAATGAAAATGTCCTTCTGGATGGTTATCTCCGTAGAACAAGTCTCCGCAGTACAAGAGCAAAAATATATATCTGTGGGACATGCAGGGTGAGAGTAGAGACATTATCATTAATTACTTCTGAGCAGCAGTGGAAGTATTCAAGGTTGTTTGCTGCCTGTGGACTTCTTGGTTTCTCCATGCAATGTATCATGAGGGAGGGATTTTTGAAGAAATATCAGCATTCCAAAGAAAAAAAATCGACATGATGTATGACTGTAATCTCTGCTTTGCAGATATTAATGCCCTGTTTTTGTCAGTAAGAGAGGAAAAAAAAAACCAACCAAAACCATAGCTAAAGAAGGCAAAGCTGGTCAGTTCATAGTGCAAAAGCAATAATATTGATGTTAAAACTATTACATAACTTGAGCAGATGGAATGCTTTACACAACCCCTTCCCTCCCGCAAACAAATTAATAAATGTTGCAAATCTGAAAATTTCCACATAAAGTCAAACCTTCCTAGGCTTCCGCACCCATTCCAAAGTTTGTGTCATATGTAATAATTTCAAAAGCCATATAAAATAAAATAAAAGTTCCTTCCATAAATTGCTAGATGCAGTGCTACCCTCTGAGGATATAATCTCAGGTTATGCTCACCAGAAGCAAGCTTGGTCTAATAATGTCATTATTCTGAAATCTGCTTGTTGAACAAGCCTTCAGTTAAGCCTTTGAACAAGCTGTAGATTGCTGTCTTCTGCTGTTTATTCTACCAAAAAAGCTAATTTCTGAGGAACCTTTAATGAAAAGTAAAGCAGCAGTGTTTCAGGGAATGAGACATGGACTCCAAGACTGAACACCTGAACCAACCACTTGGCCAACAGCCTTGGGCATAACAGTTTTGCAGCCCCCTTTCCCTGCATGAAGTGAGGGTGACTGCATTCCTGAGTAGTCTCACTGCTGTACACTTTGTGTGACAATTATATTTCACTTAGCAAAGAAGTAAATAAATATAGAAAGAAAGAAAGAAAGAAAGAAAGAAAAAGAAAGAAAGAAAGAAAGAATTTTTGACTTATAAAAATACTTTGCGTTTTTCTTAATTTTGTTTTAGAATAAAAATATTTAGCCCTTTTGCTTTTGTTTGGCACTTTATGCAAAACATGAAAACATGCATAGGCCAATATGGCTATTGGCTGCATTGAAGGAAGACCATTCATGCGTTTTAAAATGTTACAAAAAGGCAGAGGTTTGTCCTCTGTCTTTAACTGGGTCAAGAACTTTACTGTTAAAAAGGAAATAAAATGCAAAGGATATAATAAACACATAAAAAATGACAAATCACTATGATACTTACTAAAAATGGAAAATGACATACTACTAATGTTCTTACTGAGGGAAAATCTTAAAGCAAAAATATAATACATGCATTATGTAAGCAGGCAGAATGACGGAAAGTGTCTGTCCCTTCATTAGATGAATATAAAATTAGAGGTGTATGGAGTAAGAAAAAGCAAAAGATTTGTATCTTCATGCACTACCAGAAATCTTTTAATTTCCTCTTTCTTTCTTTTTTTTTCTGCAATCCCAGCTTTTATAGTGAATGAAGTATATTTGAAAATACATTAAGTGTGGGTAGTTGTTTGACTTATTTTTCATGTTGAATGTATTCTCACTGGGAAACAATTTTTTTCACCTGCTCAACACAAAGTTAAAATCATTTTGTCATCAAGACAAACATTCACTGGACACTCACATCATCAAGTGAGCAAAATGCTGGAAGCTGAAGCAGTTTTCCTTACTTTGTACATTTTGGAAGTATTGTACACAACTTAGACCTCTAGCTTAGTGTCATCCTAGAGGTGGTTTACAAAACAAATTACTTTATGCTGAAAATGTTGATTGAAAGATAAAACTGCAAGTTAATGCCTGCAAAAATTGGGATTTGATAATTTTCTACTGATAATCTGTGCTCACCAATGGATACTTTAAATTATACAGCTTTTCTATCAAATTGTACTCTAACATTCTTTAAAATACTGGAGTACTTTCTATTCATGTGACAGACATGTAACCTTTTCCTGAGTGCATACTTGCTATAGTTTTTTTAATATTTTTTTTTACCCTGACAATGGATATACACACCTTGAAAATGTGAAATGGACCATGTTATGTCACCAGAACTTGGACAATTACTAGACAGTACTTAGCATAACCCTTCATTTATACTAACTCCTCATCTTTGCCTGGCTGATTTTCTCTATTTCTGCATTTAACTATACAAACACAGGGGAAGATCGGAATTTGACAGATTGACTAACATAAAAAGTCAGGGTGTTATCATCAGAGCTTAACCAGGGTAGAAATGGAAGAAGGAGAAGGCATCTACAAAGGATTTACATGTTAAATAAACCTTGCTACAATGGCACATGCCTCCCACACACAGTATAGTGCCAAAAAGTCACACATGCCTGCTGCAGGTACAGGTAAAGCCTGACACCCAAGTGTCATGACTGTATTTCTCAATCCTTGTCTGCAATACTGTTACCTTGCAACTTATTTCTACATTTTGATGTACCTTCTTGCTCCTCTTCAGGAGCTGTGAAAAGTTTGTACATGAAATCAGCTGGCAGAAAACAGAAAACTACTGGGACATGAGAGACTGCACTGTACTTTTTGCTGCAAACATCCTAAGGGAGCTTGTACAGCAACGAAGGTTCACATTCAGCCCCACTTAGCTTTGTGTTTCTGACTGAGGGGGTTCTGTAGCTGAGAGCTGCTGTTAGTGTCAGCAAAGAGAACAGGAACTCCCAGGGCCCTGTTTAAACCTTCAGCTAAAGACAGAGATTACAGCAGTTGTATCCTGTCGTGGCTTAACCCCAGCCAACAGCCAAGCACCACACAGTCGCTTGCTCACTCCTCCACGAGTTGAACTGGGAAGAGAATCAAAAGGGCAAAATCCAGAAAACTTATCGGTTGAGATAAAGACAGGTTAATAGGAAAAGGAAAAGCTGTGCAAGCAAGTAAAGCAAAACAGAATTAATTAATCCCCTCTCATGAGCAGGCAGGTGTTCAGGCATCTCCAGGGGAGCAGGGCCCCATTACGTGTCATGGTTAACTGCCTCAGCCAAAACCAGCATAACTCTTCATGTAGGTACCTTGGTGAAAATGTATCTATGCCTTAAAACTCCGGCACCATATTGGTAAGCTTTTGGACCACATCAAGCTCAAGAGTTTGAGTCAAATGCAGAGGTTCTGTGAGTGTCACAAAGGAATTAGTGGTTTCAGAGTGAGGATTCACAACATCTCAAATGCTGGAAAAAGGAGGTGGACAAAAAAGGGAACAGGAAACGCTTCAGACAGGGATGTAACCTGAAAGAAATGAATCCTATTCTTTATCTCAAGCATACTTATCAGGGCTGCAGAGAAGTGCCTCCTACTAGTACTGAAGACATCTTGAATCCTCCTCGAAAATTAGACACTGGGTCTTCCCTTAAAAAGGTAAGGAAGACACCCCTTCTTTTTTTTTTTTAATATACCTGAAACAGAATATAGTGAGAGTAGCTGCCCTCCTGTATTTAGTAATTTGGTGTTTATAATACTCCACCAAGATATGAAGTGCTAGAAGTCACAGTTTCCATTTCCTGGAATGAGGATTTACATCTCATTCTCCTTCTTTTCAAGAAAGTTCCTGAACCAAGTGTAATCTATGTTGTTTGGAAAAAAGACAAGAAGAAGTAATTTAACTTTTGTTATTGAAGCTATTCCACATTCTGTGGATTAATTAGATGTTTGGAGGGAAAGAGAGAAAAAGCTAGAACAAGAAATAATATGACTCTTTAGCCTGATGGACATAAATCTCTCTTGGGAGAGTGGACCTACAGATTATGATCTCTGCTCTTACATAAACAGTTATTGGAGCTTGTCACATTTCAGCCAGCATAATCACCAAGACAGCAGGACATTTTGTTAGGGAGGGGGAAAAAAATGTTTAATCTGTCAAAATGGAACATCTGGTCACTTTTGCTTATATTTTCTGATGTTGGATTAATATCATCACATATTTAATGTGGGTGCATTTTAACTGTAATCTAATTAGATGTTGAAAGTATTCTAATGCCACTTAGCCAAAATACCAAAATATTGTTTTTGTTTGCAGTCATAAGCTGCTGTGTTTACTGATACTGTGTCATTGTACCAATCTTTCCTTCACCAAGGTCTCATCATTCTGCAGTAAGCAGCAGGAGGGTTCTAATCCTCTACACTAGCACTTCAATTTTCTCATTACAAAAATTGGCTTCATCTTCCTGGCTTAGACAAACCCAGTGTCTCTCAGACCCTGGGGGCCACAGACTGGGAGCAGCAAGAGCAGAAGCAGTGCCAAATGCAACAGCAGACAGATATTTTAGCAACAGCTGTCTGGTTTTGCTTGCTCCTCCTGGATATCAGTTTAAATGCTCCAGCTTAGCCAGCATGAGGTGTTTGTCCCCACTATGTTTTACAGAGCCAAGTAAGACTGGGATCATCTTTAGAAGGAAGCAACCAGCAATGTCATAACAGCTCTGCAGATTGTTAGCATCTTTATATATTCCAAAAGCACTGAAAGAGTAATCAGCATAATGATGAATAACAATATAGGTACACAGTTATAAACCCAAATAATCTTAAAATCATGCCTTGTATTTGTACCGAGGCTTATATACAGTGCATGTCAGTCACTATTTTTAAGTTTCATAGCGTATCTGAGAGGAAAGCAAGTTCCATTAGCCTGATTGTGACAAAAAGAAAAATGAGACAGAGAAGTCCATCTTTCAAGTAATGTCAATGAGCAATTAAATGGCTCAATGGGAAAGAGCAGCTAGGTCTCCTGATTCAGACCTTCATGCTCTAACCACTGTTCTATTCAAGGGATGGAAGGGGTAATTTATTCCTGAATTTATTCCATTTTATCTATTCCACTTCAGTATTCACATGCAGCTTTGTGTACAGAAAGAAATTAAAAACATGAGTTCCTCTTAAATTCCTCCATTTGTGTAAGTCTAGGAAGGTTGAGGACTTCCTTCACCTGAACTCTGAGTACTTATGCATTGAACCACATGATCAAAGAAGGGGTTGGGTTGAAAGGGACCTTTAAAGGTCATCTGGTCCAATTCCCCCTGCAATGAGTGGGGACATCTTCAACTAGAGCAGGTTGCTTAGAGCCCCATCCAACTTGACCTTGAATATTTCCAGGGATGGGGCATCTATGATATCTCTGAATAGCCTGTTCCAGCATTACACCACCCTTGACATAAAAAACCCCAAAATTTTCTTTACATCTAAGCTATATTGATCCTCTTTCAGTCTAAAACCACTACCCTGTCACAACACACCCTGATAAAAAGGTTTTCCCCATCTTTCTTACAGGCCCCCTTTAAGTAGTGAAATGTCTCCCCAGAGTCTCCTATAGACTGAACAACCTCAACTCTCTCATTCTTTCCTCATAGAAATGCTCCAGCTTTGTGACCCTTCTGTGGATGCCCCCACCCCTACAGGTCCATGCCTTTTCTTAATAACAATAGTGACACTACAGGTAAGGTAATTTTGTTTGAATTCCCTTGGTCTCTCCTAGATCTGCAAAATAGGATTGCAATTAACATGAATAATTAGTATTTCTTCTTTGGAATAAAAACTGAAAAACAGAAGATAAATGAATATATATATGTATTTATATATGTATATATATATATATAAATGTATGTATGTCTGTTTTTAAAGGCAACAATCATAATAATACTATTAGTTCTCTTGTGATGGGTGTTGGTTTTATCTATGCTTAATAGTTCTTTAGTCTCTGGTCTTGTTCAATTAGAGCAGTGAAAATTTTTAAAGATTTCACATGGAATCAACCTCAAATTTATTACTTTTGGCAAGGCAACTTTTTTCACTAATTTATAAGTTGAACATAAGTATTCAATTTCACTTCTTCAGAAAAATGTTGCCTCTTAATCCTCTGTTTTTCAAAGCTCTACAAATAACTGTGTTTCAGTTCTGCAGGAACACAGCATAACAGCTGAGTTCTAAGAATTGCTGTAACATATCTAATAAAATTTTCCACAGTTTCTAGAGAGGTGAAATGTAATTAAATGGCTTGGAATTTGTCCATGGTGCAATATTAACAATCTCCTTTCATGAAGGCACCAAGAAGAATGTTTCAGAATTTCAGTTTTATGTCCCCTTTCAAGCATGTGATCCCAGCAACTTATAATAATGAAATTAACATCACTGATTCTTGAAGTTTGCCCATGCCACAGAGATCCTCTCAAATTGTCATCTGAATAGTTCTTCATCCCTTCCTGTATTCTTTTTTTCTGGGAATATTCTCTTGAGACACAGTCTTAAAGACAATGAGCCACATGTATGATGCAATGTTGAATGTGCCAAATGATACTCCTTTATGCTAATAGTAAGGTACTTGTCTTAATGTCACTACTTTCTTCATGGACTTAGAAGTTCATGAAGCAGAGTTCTTGGCTGGAATTGCTCCTGACACTTTGCAAAAATAATTACAAATAAAAATGTTGAAGTTACAAGGAGCCATAGCAAAAACAGTCTAGCATTAAAATTGATGGAAAACAGAGAGCTGGGGTACTTGCAGGACTTTACAGTCTCTCAGGAAAGTAATGTTTAATGTGGCTGTCATGCAATGCTGACAGAAATGTTTGTTTGGTTGGGTTTTTTTTAATGTGCAAGTTTAATTTCCCACAACACCTAATCACACACACAGAGAAAATATGACCAATCCAATCCTTTAAAAATATCAACCAACTTTCTTTTTCCCTTTTTCATGTTCTCTATATTTTCAACTGTGAAAGAAAAAAAACCAAACAAACAGTAAATCTGAATCAAAGTCTGATATCCTGAAAGAGTATCTACTGACACTTCCTGATCAAAAGGGAAGCCTCTGAAGAAAGCAAAAGGAGAAGTATATTTATTACATGTTTTCTCATTTGGGTTATTGCTAGTTGTAAATTTTCAGACATGATGCATATTTAGAGGCTACTTGAAGAGAATTCTATGAGAAACACAAATAGGCATTTAACTACTTGTTCAAATCAAACTAAGAAAAAATTAAATACCTTTTATTTTCAAAAGTATTTTTAAATGCTGTTCCTATTAATGAAAAATTATTTACAAGAATTCTACTGTCTTGAAAGTATTTTCAGAACAAAACCCCTTGGGAATAATAACAGACCAGTGAAAAGACACACAGCATATATTATGATCAAATATCTTGAATTTCTAATTTTACTCTTTGTTGTTTAAGGGATATAGCCAAAAACCTCCACAGTACTATACTGGTGACAAATCTCAGGTGACTAATTAAAATTTTGAAGTAATTCTGAAATCACAATATCATTATGATACAGCTCACAAATAACACCTTTGCTGAAATACAGTCACGTTAAAAGCTTCTCAAGGTACACCGGGTAACAATTATGGTTTGTTAGGAAGTTCTTCTGATGATAATTCCTTAGCCAAAAATATGGCCCAGTGCTCCTCTTGATTAGTTTTTAGTTGTAGGATTTCTTCACAAACCAAAAGCTAGCATACAGCTCTCTGGATTCGCTCAGGAACACTCATATCAAATTATTTTTTCTTCTATATAGGTAAAAGGCTTTTCTTATGCTGCCTCAGATTCATCTGAGTGACTCTTTAAATTCTAAGCCAGTCCCATTTCAATAACATGTGTGAAGTCATATCACTGCAGACGTGTAGAAACAGAAAATCCTTCTGCATTAAACTTTGAAAGATATGATCTCTCTCTCTCTCTCCTACATATCCACCAAGACAGACTTCTTCACAGGTCATGGTGATACCATGTCTCAGCTAAGGTATTGTTCTTTACTGGAGCTCTGACTAATAAAATTAGCACTGCTTCTATGTATCCAAGGCCATAAATATATGTGTTGGCAACTGCATCATCACACATTCATTGTCCAAGATACAGCTTTCAAAGCAGACACTTGTTTTCTAAGCAGACACTTTCCAAACCCAACATTTTTTTTTCTTATGCTGCACCACATAGTGCTTCCTGTACACACTGGTAGATCAACCTCTGCCATGTTGCACACACAAAAAAAAACTCAAAACCCAACCAAACAGACAAACAACCAACCAAAACCAAATCAAACAAGCAACTACCCACCCCCCCAAAAAAAACCAAAAAAAACAAACAAACAATAATTAGAATACAAGTTACTGATGTGGGAGGTGGGGGGTAGGGAGATGTAGAAAATCCTTTATTCCTTTCCCCTATCCTGTTTTTCACTGTTTTCTATCTTCATTGATAGCTATCTGAGGTAATAAGCCTGTAAAGAGGACAAAAGGGGGATATTCAAATATGTGAATGGCATATGACATGGTATTGAACCTGTGCAATCAGGAGTCAGAGTTGCTGTTCCAACACAGCTAATGAATAACAGTGCCTGAGACATCCTTAATATTGTACTTGTAGCCAAAAGTCTACAAAGCATTATGTCTCCACTTATTGTCACTGGGTCATACAGTGACCTTATATCTCCCTCCTGAAATGACTATTAATGGCACAGATATGAAACACTTTGGCTAATATTGTGGAATTTGAAAACTTGCTGTTGTGTGCAAGGACTTTTTACAGAGCTGCTCCTGTCTTCCCTCCCTGTTCGGTGTGATGCTGCTGTACGGAGGCTATTGCAGTTTAGCTTACCATCAGGATCAGTTCAGCTAGAGTCACACAGGCCCTTCTGTGCATCCCACATACTGTCATGGAAAATGTAGCGTGCAGATAACCTAAAAGAGCAACACAAGGTTGTCTGGCAAAGGAATCTTGCTCAGGAAAGGGAAAGAGTTTGAAAATCCTTGGAACAACTGGCAGATGGTCAAGCAGGGCATTTCTTATGGGTTCACAATTGCTTGTCTGTCAATTGTCATGCATATACTAAATGGCAAGTAAAACTTAGATTAGAACCAAACTCAGAAGATTTGGTTAGTGTTGGAATACAGGCTGCTAGTTTTCATCTCTGGTCAAATGATAACAATGCATTTCAGAAATTAATAATATCCAAGGATTACTGATGTCAACTGAATTAAATTCTGTAAATCAACTGAACTTACCAATGAAAACAGGCAGGGAAATAAAATTTTACTTGAAACTGTTCTTATTATTCTCTAGTCCAAATAATGAGGAGACCATTTGACTATTTTGGCTTCTGTGTGATTATGTTTATTTAAAGAAACAGAATGCTACTTAATTATGTATGTGAATACTTGGAACACATAATTACTACCCAACAGGCAAACTCTGTTTGGGTTTGTTGAAATGCCAATGGGCTTTTATTAGTTCAGCCCATCATTCTGTTGTGAAATGGAAATGAAAAGTGGAAAATATGTTTTCCTTCTCTAGGGATCACTTCAGCTTCTTTTTCTCTTTATTTTATCAGACTTCTTGTTGCTATGGGGGTCTTCAAGGCCTATTATTAAAACACCCTGCAGTCCTAAGGGAAGAAAAGCAAGCTGGTGCTGCAGATGGGAACAGTGTGAATGGAATAAACTATAAACACCCAAGAATTCCAATAAAGGCAGAAAAATCTATGCATCATTCTCTTTTGTTTCCAAAGTTCAGCTAGAGTTTTCACCTCTTACCATTCATTTTTTCCTGAATATATGGTAACTCACAGCACCATTCAAATATAAAAACACAAAGGATAAACAATTTAGTTATGCTGGATGCTGGCTCTTCTTGGGTCTTCTTTTGCACAAAACAAGTTAAAACCAAGTTAATCTATTCTGTACAGATATCCAAACTGCAGCAGGAATAGAATTATTATAAAATACACATCACAGAAATAGCTCCTTAAAAAAAAAAAAAAGGAAAATATGTAAGATACACCAGATTGTCGGTTTAGCAGTAGCTTAACTTACAGACTGAGCCTATTGAAAACTCACATGGAAGTAGTTTTTACAATAGTTTAATCACCAAAATAAAAAAAAAAATCTGGAAAATATGTAAGACAGACATCAGAATCTTTTTATAATTGGTGATGTAAGAATGTAAACTTTGATGGAGGTTACACACAAGCTTTTTGGAACTTACTTGCCAGTGTTAGTATGAGCACTTAGCATATTTTATTAATTTTCTTTTCTTTAGATCTATGTAGTAAATTTTTAACATGAGCAAAGAATATCCAGGCACAGTGATTAAGATGATGGGGTTAAACACCAAATGAGTAAAAGAATCATCTAAAAATTGGGCAAAAGGCAACTTCTACAAATGGAACGGATCAGAAAGAACAAAGACACCATCTACATGAAAAGAGAATCAAAAATTATTCTGCTATGACCAAATGATTCCTGATCAACTGTAGACCCATTAGTGACCCACTTTTGAAGACCAGGGAAGAAAGCCACATCATAAATTAGATTTTCTCTGGAACAGACGGAGCATATTTCCTCCTAGAAAGTCATATTAATGCCTTTTCTCAGTGTTTGCTATAATTTTAAAAGACATAGACTGATCTTGGAAATATTTAATTCCTTGTTCACTTCATTGTTCTTAACCTCAGCATTGGTACTGTATTCAGTTCAGCCTGTTTCATGACTTCACATAGCCAGGGAATGGACCCACTTTCTTTTCCTTCCCTTTTGCCTTTCCCTTTTAACTGATTTTATTCTTTTTATTTCCTTTGAGGTACTTGCCAGCTGTTTTTAATTTATCTTGATCTCCTGCTAAGAGGGTCTACCTAAAATGCATTCACTGCCATCAGATGAAGTGTGTTGAGTCCCTGTAACAGAGCAGGGAAAAAATCGTAGAATTTTCTAGAAGAATTATACAAATCCATGCACTTGCATATACCTAAGCACATGATTTTTAAAGTACTGCATTACGCATCAACAGAGACAGTACTAGTCTACAGTACATGGCTCCAATGATTCTATTTTTGAGGTCATTCAACTTGAAAGGCATAATAACTACAACATTGTGGTCCTTCTCCTAAAAATGTTTTAAATATGAGTGGCCATCAGGGCTATGTAAATAATGGAAGTTAAGATTTTGCAGCTGACCAAAACTGCTGGAAGAAGAAAATAGTAAGTAGTTTGTGTCGTCAAGACTGAATAGCCTCTTAGAACTTTTTTGTGATTTTGTTTTTTTGAGAGAAACACAGGCATTGCTAAAATAATACCATAGGGCTACACAACTACTTAGTCCCAGCCCCATTCAAACTGAGGCTGGATATAGTACTATCTAGTGCTGCAGCATTAGGTACTACACTTCCCATCCTACCCACCACATATGCTTTATTCATCATCTCCTGATATGGAAATACATCACAGATTCTATTGCAAAGTACCTTATGCACACTTATAAGTGATTTTGTTTCACTCTGCCATGACCCACAGAGACCTGAATACTTACATAATAGTTTTTGGGTTTGATTAAAATGAAGTACATAAATAGTGGCAAAATACTGTAATCATCACATTGCTCAATTCTTTTCCACAGACAGTGTCCAGCTCTGAAACCTTCTGTGAAGGAAAGTTCCTTCTTGGCTGACTGACAAGCACTCGACATGAAATTACTTCATGAGAGTCATAAATGCAGTAATCTTGCCCCAGAGACTCATACATTATGTTCACAGTACATACCTGTCATTGTATGGCACTAAATGCATCAGAATTAACTGATTTCATTAACTTCCCTGGATCTAGTTTGGAATTAATAAAATACTCTGAAGCCTTTATTACCAAAGAAATATTCTTGTAAGCTAATATTTGCATTATACTTCACAGTACCAATGTGTAATGCAAACTCAGGAGCTCCTTAACTTTCTTATTAATTTGCACCAGAAGTAGATTAACACTTGTTCTAATCTAATTCTAGTACAACTTAAGGAAAAACATGAATGTTTTTTTTAAAGAAATGTTATTTAAGAAAGTGGAGGGGTGTGGGGGGAGAGAGAAGGAGGTGAAATGGAGGTGCTAAAGGGTTGTTAGCACCAAAATTTGTACGTAACTCTATCTTAAGGCTGAAGAAAATCCAACAATTTCTGCATGTATGGTGAAAGAAAAATATTGCAAATATAATTGTAAAACAGTAAGAAGATTGGATGAGGCATTATACCCTTTATTATCTTGCCATTGTGGACACTTTGACAGTAAGGCAGAACTAAAAGGTCAATAGAAATAGAAGCACAGAATGTTTCATTCAAATTTGAATCGATAATAAAGGTAAACTTTCCCTGGGTCACATGAATCAGTGATTCCACTAGAGTTGTTTCAACTCTTGCCTTAAAATATATTCTTTTTCAAAACTTGTGTGGATATCAGGTTGAGTAGAGACTGCAAGTTGTCCTAAAATAGTTGAGTCTTTCCATACTGTGGCTACCAACATATACACAAGAAAATTAACACTTTTTATTCATGCTTCAGGACCACTTCTGGTACAGGAGTATTGTAGTTGACAATACTATCCAGGAAATTCTCCAAACTCCATAAACTTATGGGCAAACCATATATTATTCAGAGGAATGAAGCACCATTTTATATCTATATACTAAGCCATCGCTACTTTTTCTTATCATTAGTTAATTAAAATAAAAATTTAAAAGTTAAATAATAAGACCCATGGCATCTCAAAATTCAAAACTAGCACAAAAAGAATGATAAAAATTTAAGGAACACACTAATGATACAAGTTTATTTACAGTGATAATAACAGATCACGGTACTCACTTTTGAACTGGAGTTAGTCAAAAAGTTTTAATAGCCATCTGGCAGAACTATGTGTGCTTTCAAGAGCTACCCTAGCTGTCTCTATGCAATGTAACTAGGATCTTACAAAGCTTATTCAGCACAAAGTAGAAATAAATACTAAAAGCTCACACGCTGGTGTTTATAGCACACCTTTGAAGGGACTGATGACTGAGTTCAAGTTTCTAGAAACTGAGCTTATATTACAAGTTAATACACTGCCCAGCATGCTAGTGATATTACTGATATGCCTTTTCTTATCTAAGAAATTATCCAAAAATAGTTTCCTCAAAACCAAGATTGTCTGCCATCATGTAACACATTTTGTTGAAAATTCCCAATGCATACTTCTCAAATAATGTTAAACTTCCCTTGAACTGTCTCTCAGAGGTTAACACACTAACGAAAGAAATCAGAAAGCAAAGTACAATATTTTTTGAAGATTCAAATTATAGTCTTATTTACAATTACTATTTTTCTGTGAAAACCTTTTTTATATGTAAAAAAGTAGTTTAATAAAAAAAAGTGAAAATAAAGACCACTATGCCAATTTTTTTATTTTTTTTTTTTAGCAATTAACAAATTTTACTCATGCTTCAAATATATGTATGGCACCTTAAAAACTATATGAGAACACATTTCAGTTTAAAAGAACCTAAGATGTCTATCTGGACTAGGAAGGGGGCCTCTTCCCAAAAACCACCATAACCTTTGAAATTAAAAGACTTTAATCAGAAAATGTGTAGACAAGGATAACAGTTCTTAACTACAAACATACACATATATATATCTAACCAAAACCAGAACAGAACAAACAGCAACACCATAACCAAAACTTTCAAACAAATCAAGTCCCATCTCACCCCTTTGGGGCAGTTATACTTACAGACAGCAGGCGGTGATGCCATGCCTCGGGAGGCAGTGGCCACCATAAGTCACTCAGGGGTTCCAGCGACACAAGGATGGCAACCAGGGAGAGGCACTGGCTCCAAAACTCATGTGGGAATGGTGGCCACAGGGATGGGATAAAGCTTTTCCCACGGGGAAAAAAGCGTTGCAGTGGGAGGGGAAAGGGGCAGCAGATGGTGTTGTCCCCTCAAGGAGTCTGCAGCGAATCCATGAAGCAGTGGCTATTCCCTCCGAAGAACAGGGCACGTGGAGTCAGGGGGAAGTCAGAAAAAAGACCCCGCTCCCAGTGTTTCCACCAGCCCAGCAAACAGCGGCCAGTGCTCACACAGACTGAGGAGTGAAGTGTGACCAGTATCAGGAGAAATGTCTCTTCCCCCGCCACCTTCCCCTCACCCGCCCTAAGCCATCATGTTGGAATGCAAAGCTATCAGCTATCCCTTCGTGCAGGCAGGTAGCTGGTTCTGGGAGCAGGTAGTGGGAGGCTGGGCTTCAACAAACCCTCTTGTTCTGGCTCTTCAACTCCCAAATCACTATGTTGGTAAGGGAGAGAAAAATATTCCATGACAGATTTTGAAATTATAACAGAGCAATATCCCAAATCAGAGAACTTAGTCATAAAATGAAAGGAAATTGTGAAGGAGACTTACTACTTGTCTGTGTATTGAAAGTAGAGATCTACAATTTTTATATTTCACAAATGCCTTAGAACAGCCTTTTTATATCTGTTTATTTGTAATTCATCCATGCATTTTTCACTACAAATATAGGTAAGATAATAATGAATGTTCTTGGAAGTAAACAGTAGGTCTTATCTGCGTACATTTTGTGATATCACACGAAGAATGTGCATAGAAAGTCAAAAGAACAAGTATAATCTGAAAGTCAGTGCTTTTGAAGTAGAAAATCAGAAAGGAAGGTAAAGAACCCTTAAAGCAGGTAACCAGAAAGCAAAGAGAAGAAATTAATTGTCATGTGTTGCACAACTGTTGATCAAACAAAGCAAGTAAGAGAAAATGATAAAATTATCAAAGGTCTTTATTTCATTTATTTGTTTTTAAAAAATGTTAAAATACAAGTATTTTGAACTGTTCTTATTACCCTATAGGATGTATGGATTTCATTTTAGATTAATTTAATGCTACTATTTTGGGGTTTTTTTTGCAGGCAACACAAAGTGGAAACTGGATACTGTGCTCCCTTGCCAATACAGAAGTCTTTAGTTATGCTACTTTTCTCCTGCCTAGCACAACAAAGCAATATTATCTTTAGGGTATTTATTTCTGTGTATAATGACAGGAATAGTCATTAGTCCTTTAATGAGCAGCTCCATTACTATTTAAATTCTGCTACTATGCTTCAGAAATGCCCTTCTCTTCGCCTCATTGTCTGAATCTTACAGGTAAGTACATAAAACTTCTAAGAACTGTGTGACGATCCCTGTAGGGAAATAGAGTTCTTTGTGCTAAAACTTTTGAAATGAACACTTAAAATGTTTCGGGTTGTTGGCCTTCTTTGTCAATGCCCTAAGTATCAATTTGAATGGATTTATGACTATCATTTGAATCATTACCAGTCTCAGTAGTACTGTATTTATGAGCTAGTTTTGCTGCATTATAACTACTGACTAATAAAAAATGGTACTCATTAGGAAGATCTGAAAAAGAAAAATCAACATTTTTTCACATTTTTTTTCCCTTTTGCTGTTCTTTCATTAAAAAATAGGAGAAATAACCTGTTTTTTAGGGTTTTTTTATTTTAATTTTTTGTTTTCTACATTTCAGTGTCTTACTGTGACAGCTGTTGGTTTAATATAACCACTGAAATCTCTGTTTCCTTTTTTTTGTTTCTTCCAATTTTGCTATAACTAAATTTCATTAACACTTTAGGAAATGTGAACATTTTCCTTCCATCTGCTAGATGGCTTTTAAAACCCACTTACTTTGATTTAGCAAATCTGGAAACAGCTGGCAAAAATGATTTTTATTAAGTTCCTCAGTTTCATATTTACAAGATATGTGACTTTCATATTTTTTGTTAAGGTCTGTAATTGGTTTCTATTTCTCAACTGTACAATTTCTTTCTAAATGCTAATTGACCAGGTGGTCAGATGTTTAGTTATCATTGTGCACATTAACCAGTTTAATATGTCTCAGTTTAAATGTCTAGAGCTGATGGTTCAAACAATGTGCTCAAAAACTGTAGAAGTCGTTATTTAGTTTTCAGCCATTACCTTCTTCTTTCTAATTCTGAAGTTGGTTGTGATGACTAAATCACCAGAAAAAAAAAAACATGAAAAACATGTTCCCTGCGCTGTGTCTGTGTATAAAAATGTTGATATTTTGCAGGCTTTGGTCTACCATCAGAATAAAGGAATGAATGATAGAGACTGGTTTATGGCCTTCTCACTAGCTCTTTCTGCTTAGTTTTGGATGTGAGAGCCTATATGCACTACTGATTCATTTTTTAGCTTGTTCCAATTTCTACAGTAGAAAGCAGTCTGCAACCAGCAATCTGGAGTGACAAGTCCATGATTCTGGTCTTTCAGAGCTGCAGAAGGTATGTCTGTGTGTGTGAAACCATTAAAAGAGAAAAATTATGTTTTTGAGACATATTCATTGATCTGATACACCTGTACTGTGCCAGCAGAATTTAAGGTGTGAAAGCAGATTCCCAACAGAATAATAGTAAAAAAAAAACCACAAACCCAAACCCTTTCATGTGACTTGCCCACTGAGCTGCATACAGCTGTAGTAAAACAGCATCACTGAGATGCTCTGTATCAAGCCATACCTGATGGGTTTTTTTCAGCTCCATGAAGATATTTCAAGTTGTTATTTTGGGAGTAGGCAACTGAGGATCAGATGTCCACAGAGCAGTGCCAGGATATCAAATACCAAAGGTAAGGCTTGAGTCACCCATACTAAACAAATTTAATTGTTTTGTTTAGATATTCACACTTAAATAAGGCCTCTGTGTTTTATTTTTATTTTTCCATGACCTCACCCATAAAATATATTTCTGCCACCTTCTTAGCAAACTAAATTTGTGGTCAGCTTCAGGAGATAAGTCAGTTCTAGGAGAAAAAACACCAAACCAGTACTATAGGCATTACCATTTGAGCAAACATATAAATCAGAAATCTGTCATAATATTGTGGTAGCTGTGTATGCATCATCTTCATGCTCTATCTGTTCCTACAGGTTCTTACCCTATCTCCGGTAGCTGCCACTGGCATGAGGTCAAAGACTTCCAACACATTTGGGAATCCACACCATACAGATAAATCTTCACAGACTTTCTGCTGATGATGTTAGCTTCTTTGAAATGAGGAAATATCTTTGTTCCAAAATAACCTCTGAAAAATGTCACTAGACACTCTGGCACAAAAGGTTGACTAACTTGTGTGATGTTTCCAAATAAAAGATCAAAAGACTGACTAACATCAGGCTCATGGGAGATGTTTTGCAGTATTTCTAAATAGAATACTGTTAAACAATTACAACTTTAGCCACTGGAAAAGTTCCACATAGACATTAAAACCTTCCTTTGCTCCAACAAACTTGAGCCCTCAGATTCTAATGGAGTTTTCAGATATTAAGTATAAATTCTGTTGAACAGTATTTATGTAACTTATACAGAGGTGTTCTATTATATCTGTGTTCAGATTATGCACACATGATGTGTATATTCCACCAGAGTAAGGCTTTTAGTCATTAAACAGTGTGATTTAGACAGTTAACACAAATTGCTAAACATTCATGGACACATCTGTCAACTCGTATTAATTTTTTTTTTGTGTGTGTGTGTGTGAGTTCTGATACTCTGAAATGTACCAGTTAAAATTTCCTTCACACAAAGCTGTATGGTGTAGATTTTTAATAGGCTAAGTTACAAATAATACGCTTCTTAGTGACATAATGAACTGGAAATACATTTGTCATTAAAAGCTTCATTTAGCATTTAGTTGTTGACTAAATTATGACTACTGGTTGAAAAAAGATTGGGTGAATTTCACTGTGTCATTGTCAGTAAGGCATGTAGCTTAACCCTGTGGATAACAAAAGAAGCCTAAAAAAGAAGCTTTACCCTGTGGGTTACAATGAGACAAAACAGTGTCAGAGAATGTAAAACTGGCTTGGCAAGTAAAAGTTTAAAAGCACAGTTTTAACTTTGCATATAGTCTAGGTAATAAGGAGTATCTCTGTTATTAAGAATAGCAAAGAGATTACTCGTGAGGGGGATGTATTTAGAGTACTCTAGAATATATTCTTAATTACATTAATCACTTCATAATATCAGCTCTTAAATTTATGCTGGCTTTACGTGCATGACAGAAGACTAATTGAGGTTAGCAGAAGACCGTATGAAGCAAACCTTGTATTTCCAAAACTAGAAAAACTTCCCTGTTCAGGTTTCCAAATACAGGCACTAAGGAGAGCAGGGAGCAGGAAGTAATCAGAGGTAGTCACACATCTTGCAGCTTCTCATTCAGGTTCCACTCTACTCCACCAGCTTCTCTTACTGGAAAAGCAGGAGTAGCAGCAAACAGTGTGTGATCAGACACTGCTCACCTCCAGCCAGTGCAGACCAGTACTGGGGATCCTTTAGACAACCAACTCCAGCATAAGAAGAGAGATACCACTGAGGCCAAAGATGTCTCACCAAGCTGAGATATAGCCAAATACCTCTAAAGAAACTGCTCTTGAATTCTGATATACTTGCTGATAGTCCAGGTACGTGAGCCAAATGTGGAATTGTCTGCATAAGCACTTCTTAAAGAATATCCCTTTTTTCACCTTCTTTTTTCACACCCCTTAACAATTCAAAGGTCATTTATACTCATTGCAAGGATTCAAACCATGGTCCTGAGCATCTAACCTCTCGTATTACATAGGATGTTATCTACAGGCAAGCAACATCAAACATACTATTCATATTCCATATGCAACAGAAAACAAGTAAACAAATAAATGAATTTTGCTATAAAACTATTTTCACTTTCAAACCTTCATAACAAGATTGGGAAAAGAGATCAAAGAGTGACAAAAATTCTAGTGACAGACCTAGATAGGGAGAAAATCAAAGTAATATTGTTGCCGTATTAGTAGTAGTTTGGTCAAGGCTTGTTTAAAACAGCAGGCCTGAAAAGAAAACCATGCCAGAAACAGGCTGGACTCTGTTAGAGTTAGGAATGTGCTGAACTTAAGAAACAATAATCAAAAGATTAAGTCAAGCATGCAGTACCAGGTGCGGAGTGATAGGGTAGAAACTGGTAGGGAAAGTTGGTTGCATAGCATCTAAAGAAAAACAGTAAAATAATTTATGGCGAGAGGGTAACGGTTGATTGTATTGGGGATGATATATGGGGATTTCTGTGTAACTAGGATATTTGTTTTGATGTGGAAACCAATCACGTAGTCTTGTTTGTGTGAGGGTATAAAAATGTGTTCGACATGAGGGTCTTTGGAATCCTGATTTGGGATGCTGATCCCCGGGTTCCCGGGCCCCGAATAAAGCACCGCATAAACTGACATTCTGTTAGTTTGTGTTTTCTGTGGTTCGGGCAACAATATGGGCAGTCTCCTTATTTCCTTAGATATGGAGATAGGCTATTACATTGGTGGCTTGTGCCCACAACCTAATATAGAAAGGAAGAAACAATGAAAAAAGGAGCCCCTCAGACATACAGGAGGAACTCACTCCCTTCATGAACCTTCATCAAGAAGCTGAGGCTGAGACTGAAATGGAAGCACATGGGCCACCAGGTAGGATTTGGACACACTGAAGTGTTGGAGTGTCTAGCTTTTCTGGGTCCCTGGCACTCATCTAAACAAGCTGGGGGACTGACCCTTGAGAGGTGGGACTGGGAAGTCTGCAGGTGTTGCAGAACAGAAATCATTCTTACCCTCTGGTCCCATGCCAATTAAGTCTAATGTGTTATATCACTGAGTGGTGCACTGCTGGTCTTTTAGTTACCTCACCCAAAAGATTTCCTGTGACTAGAAATAACAGTTTCTTATGGGCTGCATGATGCCTTTTACCTACAGATTTTGAAAGAATGCACTGAAGACTTCTAGAACATAAACAGCTTGAAGAAGAGTAAGAGGTTATATAACATTTCTGGCAAAATATTCAGAAAAAAGGAGAAAACTTTAGGAGAAGGCAATAGTTGTTTCTCGGGGATAATTATGGCAATGTTAAATATAATAAAATTTTCAGGATCCCTCATTGTATAAGTGTGTCTCTTCCTTTGATGAGACACAGTCATCAGACAGAATACCTCATCCCATTCTCCAAGATGAATTGTGATTGTCCTGTAAGGCTTGAGAAGCACGTCCAGTTCATCTGTCAGTGCTACCTCTTGCAATGAATACATTTATGAAAGATTTTCAGGCCTGGGAACCAAACTTTAAAAAACCAACCTAGCCAACAAAACCCACATTAAATAAATAAATTAAGATTAAAAATTGCATTGTTTTAAAGTCTGTACTATGATTTTTGTGTAAACTGTGAATGCCAGCCTCACACAACAGAGAGTTGGCTTTGCAGAACAATGACACAAAACCAACTGTCTCTGAGGCAGCAAAGGGTATAGCAATGCTCATATTCATGCTGAATATCAGGAACTCCAGGAGCCAGAAGGCAGAAGCTTTCTATAAAGCCATCCAAGAGAACAAATACAGGGCCTTGGAGCATCATTAAGCAAATATCTACTTCTGTTTGACATTCCTCACCAAAGAACGTGTTATGCTTTATGAATTCAAAACATGCAATTAAACAAAACACATTCCCCCTTCTCTTGGTCCCCAAATAAAGTAATCCAAAAGTCATCACTTTGAATTGTTGGCTGTGTTAGCTAGCACAGACATCAAATATTCAGCTGGGAGCTGTTTGAGCACAAATGCTTTAAGCTGCACTCCAAAAGTCAACTAACATAAGGAAAAAAAAAAAACCTTTCAATATCTACTATATATAAAACTATGAATAATTCCCTGGCAATTATTTAAAGAATATTTGTGCTGGTTTAAAGATAAACCAGCAGGNTGCTTAGGCTCAGGTGGGAGTGCCCAGTACCTTCCCCAGGGCAGGGAGTTTCACAATGGGTGATTTATACTCTGACATATTTTTGGAATCCCTGATGGCCCATTAGCAGACATGACCCTCAGGCTGGGTGTGGAGGTGCTGATGGCTCTCCGGAGGGGTGTTACCACACTGAGTCACTGATGTGAAGACAGGAAACCTTTCTTATCTCACAGAAGTTCCCAAACACCCAGCTTGTAGCCTGAGGAGTCAGGTGTGCCCCAGGCAGAGCTGCAAATGATCCATTGTTAGCAGTTCATGGGGGGGCCGGGTGGAACCCTTTTTCATGGGGCAGGCAGTCCCTTTCCTGGTTCCATGGTTGAAAAAAAAGGAGAGGAGGTAATCCCTCTGAGGCACAGGGTTGGTGGATGAAAGAAAAATTCCAAGATTTTAAATCCATAACAATATTGTACTTCAAGCCACCTTCTAGTCTGTATTTTGTATGTGCCCAACTAAAAATAAAGGACAAACATTGAGTGTTTGCTGCATTATAGACATTTAACATAAATTATTTGTGGAATATGCCTAAAATGGACCAAACTAAATGCCCTCATCTTAACTTTTTAAACTTTAGATCCAAAGGAACACATGTTTACAAATTGTCATTTATCTTGCTCTGTTTAAAACATAGTTTGAATATAAGGGCTGCATATTATCAACTACTCAGCATCACTCTCAAATTACTTTCCTTATTTCTGCTCAAGGTTACTCAATACTGCATAAACTGAAGATGTACATTACTCCTGACAATAGGGAATATTGAAACAGTGAAATTTTTTTAAAATTTCATTGATGTGTTTGTTTTGCAGGGAAAAAAAAAAAAAAAAGAAGAAAACCATATAGCATAAAATGATCGCTTTTCCTTCCACCTGTAGTCTGATTCATTGATTATGCAGTATAGTAATAATAAGAAGCACAGTCTTGGTGAAACACACTTTCATAAGGGCCTCCTTCACATTCCCATGTGTCCTAATAGCAAGATCTAGGGCACCAGCTAGGTGTCTAAGATCACAAACTTCAGAATCAGGAGGGATGGGTGATATTTCTTGACAGAGCATATATGAAAATGTGCCATTTCAAAATTAGATATTTTATTAATTCTCTCTTTTGTGAATCCTCTGTTTCTCATGAAGGGATTTCTATTCTTTATCTTGTAATCTATGATGTGTTAAGACTTTTACCTCCAATTAGGCACCAATGACTCTCTAATTTATTGTCATAACTTCATTTTATGAAAAGTGTAGGTAATTTAAATTAGTATATTTTAAGACAATGCTAAGTATGAAAGCTTCCAGTCACAATTTCAAATGTACCTGGCTAATGCATCTATAAAAATGCACATATCATTAAAATACATAAATAATAACTTATAGAGCAGTCATGCATAATAATAATTTATGCATGACTAAATCATGCAAAACAATGCAAAATAATAATTTATAGAGTTGTCAATCTACGTCTGGTTCCTTGATGTAGGAAATTGGAATATCAGTCATTCAAGGGTAAGAGAGTGAGAGTGTTCTGGGAAGTACCTTTATTGTGAATTTCTACCTAAAAACTATATCAAACTCTCTCAACACTGTGCTCATGCAGTTTCACAAATATAACTGAGAGATTTCAATCCATACTGTGTGATTGTTGAAGCAAGTTTGTAAATTAAAATTGGAGTTTTAGAACAGAAAAGGTACTTTTGGTAGGTTCAAGCTGAAGAGAGAATGTTCTGATGGTTACAATGACTGTATGTCATAGTTTCTTCATTCCCTTCTCCATACTGCACTTAACGGATAAACAAAAACTGGCAATATTTAGACAAAACTGAGTAAACTTAGCTTTTTTTTTCCTCCTTAAACTAGGAAATGTGTGCATTAGCAGTGGAAGTAAATGAGAGCACTATTTTATTTCCTGTCAATTTATAGATTTCCTCAAGCATTTTGTAAGAAAGGATATTTTCCATATAGAACTGTTAATAAACAACTTAAAACATTGTTATTTTATTTTTGCTTTTCCATCTTTGCTCAGTGGCAAAATATGGCATCTGAAATTTACAGTTTGAATGTCTTCTTAAAGTTAACTATGATACTCACTTCTTATGAATGTTGCAAGGCAAAAGCTTTTTAATTTGCCAAGTCATGTGTAATGTTAGTTACCATGATCAAGCAGAATAATTTTGTGCCAGCCTCCTAAATTTATACTTAGCCATGAAAATGATACTGCAAGTAAAATATATTTTTCCTCTCACTTCTGTGTGAGGGAGACAACTGTACACTTGGTATTGGGTCGGTGAATTCCTAGGACATCTCTGCAAGGCAGATTAACATTTTAATACTCAGTCAATCATTGTATGCTCTTTACAGTCATGTATAAGGAGCCCATTGTAGATCAAGATCCTACTGCCTTAGGAACTGAAACAAGGTCTATAGTACAAAACAGTAAACAAAGACAAGGGATGCAACAAGACTAAGTGATCTCTAGCAAAGCATTCAGAACAGGTTGCTGGCAGATATGTGGATAGAACTCAGTGAATTCCAGTTTATGCTCAGACTCCTTGGGTTCATATTAGCAAAACTTCTAGGCAACAAAAATTTGAAATATAGAAGCTCACTCAAAAATCTTAACTAAGCATCAACCTCACTGTCCTTTTGTACAGCTTCCAATGACACTAAACCTTTGTACTTATCAGCTGATGGCAGTGCAACAGGCAGTTTTCTACATTTGAGACCTTCTTGCAGGAAGCTTCAGCACACAAATCAAAATGTAAAGTGTGTGATACTTCAGTGAGTTTGGTTTGTTGGACTTTCAATAGGTCCTCAAATGTTTGAGTGAACCTCTTCTGTGAAGTGATGCCAGTTCTTGAAAGAATTGAGATAAAGGTGATTGAATTTCCAAATTTTTTCTTCGTCTCTGACAGGAAGGAAAAACACTATCTTCTATTCTAGGAGTTATGCACACCAGTGAATAAAATATTCCTTTTTATCAAGAGCAAGATATGAAAGATTATGTTAAATACACCCCTAGGCAAATTATTGACCTTGGCCTACATGCATTGCCTTTGCAATAATCAGTGCTGTTGCATCCAAAGAACACTCCAAATAAAACAAAGACCACTCCAAATAAAACGGGTGACCAGAAGCATCTTTTTTGACCTATCTCAGGTTCGAAGTCAAATGTATTTTCCTTATTTGCCTAGTTTTAATGGCATTTGGAATACCACCTATTGATTATTACCTCTCACTTGAGATTAATAACTTAAAGTAGAAACATTGACATTTTAAGTTAAATGTTGCTCACAACACAGTGTATTTCACACTGTCTCATGACCCAAAAAGAAAATTAAAAAAAAAAGCAATGTATTGAGACCTCCTCCTCAATAATTATTATGTCATATAATTTTTTTTTTTTTTTTTAAAGAAACTTCATATTCAGTAAGTCAGGAAGCATAAAATACTTTTCAAATGAGAAACAAGTAATGCAACCACTCAAAATCAAAGGTCTGTAATAAACTATTCAGATGATGGTATTTTTTCTCCACATTCTTTCCACTTAAACTGACAAAGAATTTAATTAAAATACAGTGTCCTTATAGAAAAAAAAAAAGAGAGAATGAAAGTGTCATTTAAGCTGTTTTAGTGAATAATTTGGTCATATCTCCTTCAATCTAATGAGCAATAAAATAGAATCTTTTCTTGTATTTGAAATCTTTACTCAATTACATATCCAGATACAATCCAGATGTCTCTGCACAATAATTTATACATATGTTTAATAGCTTGTTTGTTCCTCTTGTTTGCTTACTAAATAAAGAGAAATAGTGCTTCCTTTACTTATTTTTGTCTTTTCTTTTGGCAGTGAGCACTGAGTATGTTAACTAACATCAGATATACTGCTTACTAATTTCTGTAGCATTTCTTGGAGACTATCCATTTTTCCTCTTTGGTATTATTGTCAAAGACTTACCTCAGACTCTGTATTTTTGTAGTTTTGTCTTCAGCAGATAATATATTGCGTTCTACTTCTATTATGAAAAAAAAATAGCATTGGCATAGTCAGTAAAACTGGTGAAATTTAATGGATTGTTCTATAATTACATTATTTTTCTATATTGTACCATTCAATTGCTGGCTTTAATCAAGTACCCAAGACAATTATAATATGCATTTGAAATTACTCTGAAAACAAAGATTATCCTTTACATTAATAATTTATCTCAAATATTACACATACACACAAATGTGCTTTGCTGATAGCTCTGTTACTTTATGTGTTTGTAAGTTTTGGGTTTTTTTCTGCTTCTACAAAGCCAGTGTAAATCATTATTATTTAAGAGTGGATTATAGAATATGTGATGGAGGAAAAAATGCACACAGCTACTCTTCTACTCAAAGCACTTCACCATTTTTTGTGCCTGTAGGATGATACCTTTAGAGCCATGACAGCTTCCCTTTTCTCTTTTTCCCTTTAGACCTGCTCCTAAAGTGATTCCATCTCCCAGTTTCCTAACCAAGCAGCTTACCTGTTAACAAGAGTCTGCACTTTGTGCCTCTCTATTTTCCTTCAACATTTTAAGATCCACTATTTCATGGTTGCTACAGCCTCGACAGCCATTAATTACCACATTCCTAATCAGCATCTCTTTCCCACTGAACAGTAGATCCATCGGTGTGTCACCGCTCATTATGCCAACCAGTATCTGTATCATAAAGTTATCCTTACCACCCTCCAGAAATCTCCTTAACTTCTCACATCCCATCATGCTGTCGCTCTAGCAGATATCAGGGAGGCTTGAGTCTTCCAAGAGCACAGTGTCTGTGATCCCAAGACTTCCCTGAGCCATTTAAAGAAGGCTTTTCCCACTTTCATCCTGACCCAGTGGGCTGTAACAATCTCTCCCCACATTGTTGCCCTCATTATCCTTTTAGAGGCTCACCCACAAATGCTCACCAGACAATCATCCATTCCATAGAAGCACTCTAGGCATCTGAGCTCCACTTTTGCTCAGAGGGCTTTTCTCTCCTCTTCTCCCTGCCTGGTTTAGTGGTGGACTAGGCAGTGTTAGGTTAACAGCTGAACTCAATGATCTTAGAGGTTTTTTCCAAGTTAACCAATCCTATGATTCTGTGACATCCCCCTCCATGGGCTCTCCCTCTGCCCACAGAAGCCCTGGCAGCTACATCCTCCCTTCAGAACTACTTTGGGCTCAGATCTCCCATGTGTTGCTCTAGTAAGCACTGAGGATGGCACTCTGTTGTGATCCATCACCACTTGTATGGTGAGTGCAGCAGTTTCTGTCCCCTCCCCATACAGGCTGCTGCACAAACTAATGCATTTGTTAAGTGCTTCTGGGAACTGACCTCCGGGCTGGGAGGCAGTACAGATTTCTCCCTAGCACAGGCTGCATGGGGCTTATCACTGCCTCTTCAGAAGTCAGCTGAAGACAGAAGATTAAAATATCCTTTGGCCAGCAGCATCTCATGGGCAGTACTAGTGTTGCCTGAAATACCTAGGAAGAAAATTTCCACGACAGGGCAAGGCAGAGAAAAGATCCTTTACTATGAGTTTAGCTATAGCAATCCATGATGCGTGCGCGCCGGGATCACAGAATTCTACAAATTTATGATTCTACTTAATTTTCCTATCTAGAAAATACATNAAATCTACAACTATATTAAGGCTTATGGCAACACTAGAAACTGCAACTTTGCTAATAGAAGCAAAAGCCTCTGGGAGTTATGTAGCAACAGCATCAGCAGCAGCACCAGCACACACCCTGAGGCTCCCAGAAGCTCCCTGAAGATCTGGAAGCAGAGTTCACAAACTGTTGTGCATCTGTTTGCACCACTGTTTACTGAAGAAGCCTACAACATGGGATAACTAAAAGGTGACCAAAATTATCATCTTTTCATCAAAACAGATAGTGCTATAGAGAATAAATTCTTTGGTGGAAACACTGCATTTTCTCAGTGTTTCAAAATCAACAGGAAATATTGATTTATTGAAATATTTTATCTTTTTAACTCCATTGAATTTTGACTTCACTTTCAGGTCAAACATTTATGTGAATAAAACAGTTTAGGTTAATGATTTTATTAAATAGGATTATTAGATATTTTCTCATCAATAAAGTGTGCAGCAGCCTTGTAAAAAATTAACTGACTTGTACTGACCTTTTGACATATCTTAATTGAATCTTTTATTACTATTTCTATTTTGTGAATATTTTATCTGTTGGGTTTGATTTTGAACAAAAGGATATCTTCAAACACTGAACTTTCCTAGTGATTCTATATTAGAGAACACTGATCATCTTCCCAAAAGTACATAGCTTGGAGGAAAGGAAAGGAAGGAAGATACAAAGAGCATTATCAGAGCCCAGAAATACTCCAGAAAAATATATCACAAAACAACAGTAAGTTTTTCCAAGTACACAAGTTGATAAATTCATTGCAAAATGGTAAATAAGCACATAAAATGTATGAACATAGTGGTCCTTTCAGCAGGGGAGTACCATTTTGTAATCAAAATATAGTTTACCGTATTCATGAAAAATACTAATTAGTTAATTACTATGGAATGGATGTTAAGCATGCAGGGTATTTTCATGCTGAAAGAATGAGTCCAGAGCACGGATAGAAAAGGATTCATACAAGGGCAAACCTGGAACTAGTGAAAAAGGGTAATTTGAAACAAAATAGTTGTGTGTGACTTTGTCATTTTGAAAAAGGTATGTTAAGCTTTCCAGCAGTGGAATTTTCAATCACAGCATATTCTAAGATTTATCTCAAAAATTTCTGCCTTACATTCTTTTGTATGTCCCCAGTGAGGTTAGCTACCACAAGCTAAAAATCTAAACTATAGCAGGAAGTTTGTTCATCTCCGATAGCCTGTGATGAAATAATATTTCTATACCTTAAAAATAACCACAGATGAGAAAATATGCATTCACATCAGGTAATTTACATCACAAAGTCTATACCATTTAAACATTGTTATCTTCTCCAAAGGCTTTCAATTCTGCCTTCCTAAAATTCTGCTGAAATTACTTTTTCTCCCCTAATGCATATTGCCATTTCTGTTCAGATACTTCACACTGATAGTGAAGCTTTCAGTATGATTTTGCCAAAAGAGTTTCTCATACTATTGACAGATTTTTGTACAAGGAGTTAGAATCAGATCTGTAAAAATAACAGCTGTATTTTTCTAAAACAAGGTTTGGTGATTTTTTCCTGCATCCACTGCTACTGCTTTACATACAGCCTTTAACGCCAGGCTCTTGTATTTATGTTTTCTTCCGTATATTCCTTTTGTCCTTTGCCAGAAGTGGTAGATGTCAGGTGTTACAGTAAAGCACTCTGCAAAAATTATTTCCTTTTTCTTTTTTTCTTTTTTCTTCCACTTATAAATCGATGTGTTGTTCATTTCACACTGGTATACTTAGATGTTAAATTAATTTGTTCCTTTACAAGACTTAGATACAGTCTTAACCCCGGACTTCAGGAGAGTTAACTTTGGCCTTCTGTAAAGCAGCTCTGCAAAGAAGGACCTGGGGGTCCTGGAGGACAACAAGATGTCTATAAGCCAGCAGTGTGTCCTTGTGGCCAAGAGGTGTGTTACAAAGAGCACTGTCAGTACCTCAAAAGAAGCGATCCCACCCCTGTATTCATCCCTAATGAGGCCACATCTGGAATGCCGTGTCCTGTTCTGGGCTCCTCAGGGTAAGAGAGAAGAATGAGAGGGGATTTTATCAATGTATACAAATATCTTAAGGGCAGGTGGCAAGAGGATAGATCCAGGCTCTTTTAGTGACGCCCAGAGACAGGAAGAGGGACAAACAGTCACTAAATGAAAGACAGGAAGTTCCATCTGACTGTGAGGTTTTCGAGTATCTTTCTCTGGAGCTATTAAAAAACCTGCCTGGGCAGAATCCTGTGCAACCTGATGAACCTGCTTTATCAGGGGAGTTGAATTAGATGATGTCCAGAGGACCATTCCACCCCCAACCATTCTGTGGAATAGCTCAGGTCTTCACCTCATATATTAATGACACACATGCATTCTGGAGCATCCTTCTTATGAGGAGAGACTGCCTGTTTAATCTAAAGAAAACAAAACTGAGAGGAGAACTCCATAATGCATATAAATATCTCAGAGATGGGTGACAATAGGATGGTGTCAGACTCCGTTCGGTGGTGCCTAGTGACAGAATGAGGAACAGTGGCTATAAACTAAAACACAAGAAGTCTCACCTCAACATAAGGAAGAATTCTTTACACTGATGGTTACAGAGCATTGGAACAGGCTGCCCAGGATGATTGTGGAGTCTTTTTCCTTCTCCGGAGACATTAAAAACCCAGTTGGACTAGGTGACTCTGCCTTGGCAGGGAGTTTGGACTAGATCTTCAGAGGTCCCTTTCATCCCCAGTCATTCTGTGATTCTGTGATATTGACAGATTTCAGCAAGTATAACATATAATATTGTTAGAAATAGGACAAGTTTTTCACTAGACAAGTTTGATTTAGTAATTGGAACAGCATAAGCAGTATATATTTTATACAAAATGACTTCAGGACTTGGACCCCTAACAGTCCCTAAAATATTATCATATTTTACTATTACAAATCATAATTCATGTCTACCAAATTCAGTTGCACTATACATGCAAACAAGTTGAGACAGACTGTTTAATAAACTGAATCTTATATGCCCATAATTAAGTAAAAATTTGACTATTTAACATCAATTGTCTTTTCACATATTAATTTTTTTTTTTTCCTCTCCACCAAGTATGGCATAGATTTCTAAGCTGAGATCATTAGGCACTTCAACTCTGAGCCCAGTATCCTTATATTTTTTAAACTTTGAGGCTGAAGCAGAAGCTAGTCTCAATGTATAATTTTTCTTATGCTTTCATAAACATTAGAGAAGTTCTGTGATTTTCGTATATATTATGTTCGAGCTCTGAGCTAAGATTGAATCAATTAGAGTGATTTTCCTAGTTAGAGATAAATATGTAACAACTCTAATCTCTGTTTAATGACATAAATAGCTTAAATTTAGTTCTTCTGAAAATACTTGAGAAGGTTATGCTATACATAAATGCTCTATTTCAACTGTTCTTTCCATATCCCAAATTTGAGATACATTTCCATTGCTGTTAAGTTTCACAGGCCCCTTTGTATCAGACACTTTAAATACCAATACTAAAAGTAAGATCCATGTCCTAGACAACGTGCAATTTAAATATAAGGCAAGATACAATGCAAGCATATGAAACAACAACAACATATACCAAAATGGTAGAATAATAATGACCACCAAGACAAGTTTTTGCCACTTTTTTTAGCAGTACAAGTTACTTTACAGGTTTTTGTAGACATCAGAGAAATTTTTGATAAAATGAGCTAATCTACTGTGACAGATTAGGAATGAGGGACATTTTTAAAAGCAGTAAGAGGAGTCTTATAATAATATTCTAGGTAGATAAGGTCTGATCTTCTTCCATCAACTTGGCAGCTAAGTTCAGTTTGTCAAAACCTTTAATGTTTGTGATTTGCAAACTTACGGATAGCACATGCTAGTTGGGATAGAAGTAAATAAATGTGTATGCATTTGTGTCAGGGATGGTCACTGATGCTTGCTTCTCCTGATCAGCAATTTACCACTGTTTGCCTACCCAAAAGGCACAAGGCTTTTGTAACTGCTGCTTGAGATGAAGTTTTAATCACTGTAGTTTAGCACTTTCAAGGCTTCTTCTGTACCCGTGCATATTAATCCAAAACCTGAAGATAGTAACTAATATGAGCAGTGACTGGAGAACTTCTTTCAGCAAAGCAGTTGTACATTTAACTTGTAATGATATCTATGCTTAAGTCCTGAATTTTGGCCAGCTAATTTTCCATTCAGTGTTATAACATCAGTCATAATGATAAGATAATTACATCTTATCAAACTTAATATTTCTTTTTTTCCACAGAAGTTTAATGTAACCATTAAAATATAGAGAACAACCCTGTGTTTAGAATTAATCTTTAGCTACAGCTAAATTATTTTTTCAATGAAAGTATTTTATTCATATAGATTTTTTCTTTTTTTTTACTATTGCACACAAGCAATCTGGAGCAAAGTTTAATGAAATTCACTTTATAAATCCAACTTCATATATACCTTTCATACAAATCTCTTTATTTGAAGTTAAACTGGGGAAAAAGGGGGGAAAACGTCCATTTTAATTTTTAATTTGCAATGTGAATCCCAAAGGCTTCTGAACTACAAGAGTTGAGGATAAGTTTGTGCTGTAGTTTTTGAAGTTATAAATGGAATAGTAAAAAAAATGATCAATTGCCAAAGTTGTTAGTAGTGATCTACAGCAGAACTTGTTAATGAGAAATGAAATTAAAAAGCTGCAAAACCATTTTATTACTGAATCTAAGAGGAGTGTGCTCTGTTACAAGATCCACTAGGAAATCTTCTGGGAAGTTGGAGATTTGCCTAGGCAATACCCTGCAAAAAGAAACAAAAGACCAACAACCCTGAACCCACAAAGCACATAGAAGGTTTCTCAAGGTGCATATGCTTCCAAAAGCCAGGGGAAAAAAATAGTAAAAAGCCCTTCCTTGTAAATACCAAACAAGAAAACAAAGTGCGGGTCACATTACAGTTGGAAAAGAACAAAACTCTACAATTGGACGATTGTAGGATTCAACGTGCATGTTGTCTTAAAGATTGGAGAAAGAAATATTCACTACATAATCCTGCTTGTTTCAGGAAGTCCAGAATGTCCAGTGGGACACAACTGGTGGCCCAGAGATCAAATCTGGACATAAAAACTTCTGTCCCATCAGCATAACCCCTTCTCTTCAGGAAGGGCAGAAAGTAAATATTTAAGTGGCCTATGGTGTTAAGATCCAATTATTGAGAGATGACTCTGCCCATGATGCCTTAAAATCTAGATTATATAGATTTTAATATGACTCTTTTAGCACTTTCAGTAGCACACTAGTTAAGTACCTTTGTATTAGATTCCTGTAATATCATTTAATATTTCTTGTCAGGATTTCCAATGGACAAAGATTGTGGCAAGGTAAAGAACATTTTGTCTGTAGAAAAGGTACTCAGAAAAAAAGATTTAACAGGCACATTGTGTGATATAATCAAGTCAGAAGCCTTGAAGTTGTTCTGAGAACAGAGATGATGAGGAAGGGGAAGACAAATTCAGAAGGTGTGTCAGGGGTGGGGTGAAGTACTGTGGGATGGACAGTTTTGGAAAGTGGGTGTAACAGATGATCTATATTGTAGATATAGTATAAAATATACCACCTCTGTAACTCAGTGCACCTACTTTAAAATGATCCCTACGCACCAAGCAAACTATAAAGAATGTTTATATTTTAATACTCAAAAAGGAGTGTTAGAGGGTTCCTTCCAGCCTTTTTAAGTCATCACTCAAATTAAAGCAAAAATGAGACCATATGCTGAAATCAATAATATGGATTTTATTTAACAGTAAATGTGAGGGAGAGAGACAGAAAGAAATAGGAAAGAGTGTGGGAAGTTGGGAGATGGCAGGTGGAGAGAGAGAGAGAAAGGGAGAAAGAGAGTGAGAGGGAGAGAGATGAAGCAGAAGATAGTTGCCAATCCATGGATCCAGAAACACCCCTTGGTCACTCTGAGCTACTTGATTGTGGGGGTCCCAAAGTGGTTCTTCTGGGGGTTCCACCTTTATACAATCCAAGCTCTGGGTATCCACAGGTTTGTTGCAGATGTTCCCATAACTTGGGGTGGCATGTTGCTTTCTTTCCCAGTCTGCCACAGCGGGAAATTTTGTCTGGATGCATTAACCAGAATGTGCTAACCAAACCTCAGCTCCTCTAAGCCTAGAATTAGTACCTTCCTGTTGAAAATTCCTCTCTTCTGTGATTATCTCAAGTTCCCACTGAGGTGCTTATCTCATGGTAAGTTCTTCTGTGTCCATGACAGTGTTTGAGACAATTGAGATCTTTAAGTCTCTTATCCATGGCATTCAGAGATTGAAAAGCTGCCTCCTGCACACAGCCTACCTAGTTCAAGTCCCTGAGCTCCTTCACCTGGCTGAGAAGACTAGGATCAAATGCAGGCACCTCATTGCTTCCAGATAGCCCTAATACCCAAGGAAGGGATAGTGGGGTTAGGTGAAATATTGATTCTGGGATATGATTTTGCAGAAATTGGACCTCTCAGGTCTATCTACACCTCTTTAGATTTGCTTGTTTCATTGAAGGATTTCTGAAGCTGTAACTTCAGCCACACTATTGTACTGCACCTCCATAGTCAAAAATGAAAGGGAGCAAACTTGAATGTTAGGAGTAAGAAGATTTTTTCTGAACTTTTATAACCACATGCCTTTATTTTTTACTTCAGAGTTAGGTTTTGAAACAAGGCAAGTGGTTTAAAATCTAGCAAGTTGCAGCTACAAGGATTCCCCTTTTACAAATTCATAATTTGCTCTGAACAAGGTATTCTCAGTGATGTCAGGTATGATCTTCAACCTGCATCTTGAGGCGTCAAGATGCATAATGAGAATCAGAATATCTCATCCATAGCAAATGCCTCTTATGAGCAGAAAATTGTCAGATCTCACAAAAATTGTATTTACTATTTATTTCCATTTTCTGTTTGTCAGAGGAAAAAAATACAGTATCTCTCACCCTCCTTTCCACCTGCCCCTTAAAAAATATGTATTTTTTCATCACAGAGCAAAGCTGTCATATTCATAGTTCAGAAAAGGAAACAGCTGCATCTAAACACACACTGAACCCATAGTAACCTAAATTGATTGCAAGCTGTATTTTCTAGATTAGCTGTAACTGCTTTTTAAATAAAAAAGCAGTTTTAAACAAACAAACAAAAAAGTGTTTAAGTCAAATGAACTGCAGAAATAAAGGTACAGACAACACTGCTTTTCCTTAACCCTCCACTTGTTGTTACCTCTATTTCTAGTTTCTCTTTATCATGATACAGGCTTTAAATTATACACTTCTAACATCTTCCTGATTTTCTGCTTTTTTTTCTTTGTAGTTTCCTAAAGCTAAAACTGGTTTTGATCCTATCCATCTGGCTTATCTCATTATAACTGTCTGATTGGAATTATCTTCCCTATGGCTTTACTAAGCCCATATATTACTTTGCCTCTGGGAATCTTCAGTCTAGTATCTTCACCTTCCTTCTTTCTCTGGTTTTTTGTTGGTTTTTTTTCCCCCCTTTTTTTATATTAGCCTATGAAATGGATTTAGGAATGATACTTTCTTATCATCTGAGAACTGAAGCTGGCTTTATGATACGTCTCACTGAGTTTGCACACAAATGGCATCTTTACAGGCAACAATGAATGTAAATAAACTTCTTAAGCACTCAAATCTCTTGCATACCAAAGCAAACAGAACATCGTGTGTTTGTTTGTTTTCTAAGTGAATGAAATATCTATAAAATTGACAGCAAATACATGGAGCAGATTTGTGTAATTATGGCTTGAATGTCAGACAATAATGTAATCTGTAATATTTAAGTTAGATTAGCATTAATGCCAATACATTTATCACCCTGTTCCCTTAGGACTTTGTTCAGAAGTTACAGAAGTCAAGGGAAAGAAATTCATTGATGTCAACTTTGAATTAGGTTCAGACAGTTTACTTATTTAGTCTGCTCTGGTACTGAAGAGTTGTTTTTTTCTTTTTCAAAGCAATAAAATCTTTCTATTACAGACTCCAATTCTGCATACTGTTAGCATAAAGACTAAGCAGCTGACAACATTTCTCAAACTGTGATACTATGGTAATTTCTGATGCAACCGAAAGCAGACTGCATGAATAGAAGGATTTGTGTTGTGGATCATCTGTTTGTTTGCAAAGATACATTTTTTTTCAACTGACCACTGTGTTGAATGATGGTTTTCCTGCCAAAGTTGTGTATCATATATAAATGGCCTAGATTATAATAATTAAGTGGCAAATTTGAGTAAAGTGTTTGTCACACAAGTATCTGGGCTTTTAGAAATAGTAAGTACCACCTTCTGAAAATCATAGTAGGTTTAAAAGTACCTAATATTTGGTCACAAAA